>JAWNNJ010001424.1:0-107058 GCA_035045125.1 Hypselothyrea guttata
ACGACTATTATAGGCTGTTTACACTGAGCCCGAATCACGAAATAGAATATTCTGCCATAAGCCCTCTGTGGGTAGAAGAAGAGCCGAATAATCCAAGATTCGACTATTATGCTGAAGGTGTGGCCGTATCTCGCCTAGTATTTCGATACAAATTTAGTATTTTCGATACAAAAAAGTGGCATATCGATAGCAAACAGCTGTTTATTACAGCTAATAAATTTAAAAACGCTCGCAAAAATAAAATGACTGAAATGAAAATAAGCGAAATGAATGATAAGAGCAAAAATATAAATGGGCCGATTCAATATTATTTCCAAATGAACCATTTTAATTGTTGTTACTCATTTGTATGCACTGTACCCATTAAAAATGGGTGAAAATTTATATTTTTTTTACAATTTGTTACTATACTGAAAAGCGGAATTAAATCAAAAAAGATTATAATGTAACAACATCGCTGTCTAGCTCGCTTTCAAATTGCACATAAATTTGCGCGTTTTCTTGTTTGTTTACGTTTGGAATGGCGCGTTTTCTTGTTTGTTTACGTTTGGGCTGGCCGAACAGCTGGTCGCGTGATTCGATTCTTGGTGTAAACACCCGAATCACGTTTGGAATATTCCGCTCAGTGTAAAAACGCTATTTCGCGACAAGTGTGGCTGTGTCTTGTCGATACCATCTAGTATTTTCGATACAAAGAACTGCTATTTATTACAGTTTATAAATTTAAAAACTCCCGCAAATAAAAAAAGTTGTTTTAGGAACATATAACCTTAGAAGGTTCCAGCAATGCATGCAGCTGGGCAAGAACTCGCTCAAAATCCTTACAGGATTATTATATCATTTAATATGTTTAGCTATCCTGATAAGTGCATTGAAATCATTAAAGATAATAACGTGGTAATACTGTAGCTTTTGCCTCGTTCGCTCTCCAGATGTGTGCACATAATTGATGCATGTTTGGCGTAAACACTTGCATCATGTTTGCGAATAATCTGGTCAGTCTAACTACGGTATACCTGACAGTAGCAAACCGTGAATTTTACAATAAATCGCAAAATTGCATTGAGCGAAAAAATCGATTCGCAAAAAAAAAATGCGATAAAATCGAATCGAAGACCAGCTCTATTATATATGTACATGTTATTTATGTGTGTGTACATTTGCACAAACTACAGGCTCTCCGACTAACAGTTGCGTCCGACTGTAGCCTTGCGCCCGACTGATCTGGCCCGTCCTTATTAGCAATTTACTCACCCAAAACTTCCTGCGTTTGGTCTTCCCGAAAGCCAACTTTGAGTCTGGCAAATTCTTTATTAAAGCCAGTTTCCATTGCATTTAGTTTAGTGTTAGGTCATTAAATGTAAATGATTTTTAAACAATAACTCTTTGGGATGCAAACACGACATCTGCACAACTCGCAGCCAACAATTGGATTGATATCGGACCGTTTTCACTGATTAGTCCAATGTTGGGTTGATATGCCTTAAATGCCGCTTTAATTTGGACACTGCAGTTCAGCACCGACTTGTTGACAAATGTTGCAACATTGCAACAAATTTGTGCGGCGTTTAAATTTTTTGTTGCGAACTTTTCTGACCAGGGACGGACACTGCAAGTAGAGCTAGGGCTGCAAGGCTATCGTTGGCAAATTCGATACTATCAACCTTTTTTTGGCCGATACATCTATGTTCAATTTTCAACTTAGCGTATAATCCCCATATGATACCAATATTGGCTCTAAAATCTACGTTTTTCGATCTAATGCTGTCATGTTTGTTTTTTTCTGCAAAATTTTGCAATACAATTCATTAGAGCATCAATTCTTATGACTTTACAACAAATTTTTTTTTAGGGTAAGAGCTTAAAATTATTGCAAAAATTTCAATTTTTTTTTCTATTAAATGCTTGAGTTTTAAGAAAATTTTTTTTAACAATAATTACATGTTTTAACTCTACAAAGTAATAAATGTTAAAGTTAGTAGGCCTGTTGTCATTAGTTTGAGCGATATAGCACATTGAACTTAAAGCACATACGTTAGAGTAACAAATATTTCTTCCGTCCGGTCAAAAACAGATATTTTTTATTTAACAAAATTGGCAATACTGATAAAGACAAGCCAATCATCGCTGATTTTAAGAACGATTAACAAATCGAGCAGCATGTTCAGACTTATCGATTCTACAGCAGCTGTAAGGAAACGCGCAGAAGTGCCATCGCTAGGCGCAGCAACAAAACAAATCACCACATTCAAAATGGCAACGTTATCCGTGTTGATTCCCATTCCCGAAGGAATCGCCGGAGCCAAGGGCGCCAAGCAGTTCGGCGTACTGAACGCCCCGCTCGATTACCCCAACATTCAGCTAACGCGGGAACCGATCGCCGCCTTGCCGCCCTTCACCCCCTACACCTTCATACCGGTGCTCAACGAAACGGCGCCAAAACGAATTCTGCGCGTTTTCTACGACGCCGGCTTCTGGGAGGCGCTCCACGAGGCGCGCTCCTATAAAACGATGGGGGAGTGGCCCCTCCTTCACAAGGCCGCCGAGACGCTGGGGCAGACGTTGCAGCTCTACAGCCGATTCAAATTGCGGGTATTCCCCAATGCGGCGCCCCTCAGCGAGGACCGCATCGCTAAATTTGCAGAGACTAGGTGAGTGGGGAAGGGGTTAACATAATGTTATGTACAGTGGTGCACAGCATTATTGGCAGAGCTGTTATATACAGTGGTGGACAGAACTATTGGCACACCGAGCGTGTTACACTTTAAGACCATTTTTAGAGGGTATAAATTTATTTAATCAAATTTATTTAGTCAATTTAGAGAATTTCAATTACAAATTAAGATTAATATTATATTTATATTATAATTTTTTTCGTCAATAATTTTATTCAGAAAAATTGCCTCTTTTATTTTTTAATGGAAAAAAAAAAAAATTATAAAAGATATTAAAATGAAGTTATATGGATTTAGTGAAAAATTGTCTATTCTATGCATATAAATTTAGTTCCATTCAAAAATCACAATATTAAGGTCAGAAAAACGGTTTAAAAGTGTAGCTTTCTTGCTGTGCCAATAATTCTGTGCATGCCACCCATCATCAGTGGGCACAGGGTATAGGGGCAGTCTAGTAATCCCGTTCTTTTCAGAGACTGGCTGAACAGCCCCGTGCGCTGCATGGCCTGGCACAATTCCCTGGACCGCCTGGCGGTCGCCTGCCACGACGATGTGGTGCGCATCTACAAGCTCAAGTCCCAGACGATTAAGGGCGTGGGCGTGACAGCGGGCGTGGTGCTGAGGAGCGAACACCAGGCGGAGATCGTCTGCATGGCCTTCCGTCCGAACTGCATTTTCGAGCTGGCCGTTGGCTGCCGTCGCGGCATCTGCTTCTGGACCACGGAGAGCTCCAGTCCCAGACACGTGGTTGAGCAGTACGTAGCACCTTTAACACTATTTTAGATATGCGCAGTTTCCCCCTGCTAAGCTTTTATTTCATTTAATTATTTATTTAATTATTTGTCTATATATTTATTTATTTATTTTGTGTGGAATGAGCAAAAATTACACGCAATTGTTCTTGTAATTTGCTTTGCATACAAGGCAGAGCTCTCACACATACGAGTTGGCTCACTCCATAAGAAAGAGCAACTGCAGATACAAAAGAGCAGCGATAGCCATGGAGTGAGCACCTCTGATCTATATATAATATAATGCTAAGCTTTTATTTCATTTAATTATTTATTTAATTATTTGTTTATATATTTATTTATTTATTTTGTGTGGAATGAGCAAAAATTACACGCAATTGCTCTTGTAATTTGCTTTGCATACAAGGCAGAGCTCTCACACATACGAGTTGGCTCACTCCATAAGAAAGAGCAACTGCAGATACAAAAGAGCAGCGATAGCTATGGAGTGGGCACTTCTGATCTATATATAATATAATGCTAAGCTTTTATTTCATTTAATTATTTATTTAATTATTTGTTTATATATTTATTTATTTATTTTGTGTGGAATGAGCAAAAATTACACGCAATTGTTCTTGTAATTTGCTTTGCATACAAGCCAGAGCTCTCACACATACGAGTTGGCTCACTCCATAAGAAAGAGCAACTGCAGATACATGTGGCTGAGCAGTACGTAGCACCTTTAACACTATTTTAGCTATGCGCAGTTTCCCCCTGCCAAGCTTTTATTTCATTTAATTATTTATTTAATTATTTGTTTATATATGTATTTATTTATTTTGTGTGGAATGAGCAAAAATTACACGCAATTGCTCTTGTAATTTGCTTTGCATACAAGGCAGAGCTCTCACACATACGAGTTGGCTCACTCCATAAGAAAGAGCAACTGCAGCGATAGCTATGGAGTGGGCACCTCTGATCTATATATAATATAATGCTAAGCTTTTATTTCATTTCTTTATTTATTTAATTATTTGTTTATATATTTATTTATTTATTTTGTGTGGAATGAGCAAAAATTACACGCAATTGCTCTTGTAATTTGCTTTGCATACAAGGCAGAGCTCTCACACATACGAGTTGGCTCACTCCATAAGAAAGAGCAACTGCAGCGATAGCTATGGAGTGGGCACCTCTGATCTATATATAATATAATGCTAAGCTTTTATTTCATTTCTTTATTTATTTAATTATTTGTTTATATATTTATTTATTTATTTTGTGTGGAATGAGCAAAAATTACACGCAATTGCTCTTGTAATTTGCTTTGCATACAAGGCAGAGCTCTCACACATACGAGTTGGCTCACTCCATAAGAAAGAGCAACTGCAGATACAAAAGAGCAGCGATAGCCATGGAGTGGGCACCTCTGATCTATATATAATATAATGCTAAGCTTTTATTTCATTTAATTATTTATTTAATTATTTGTTTATATATTTATTTATTTATTTTGTGTGAAATGAGCAAAAATTACACGCAATTGTTCTTGTAATTTGCTTTGCATACAAGGCAGAGCTCTCACACATACGAGTTGGCTCACTCCATAAGAAAGAGCAGCGATAGCTATGGAGTGGGCACCTCTGATCTATATATAATATAATGTATCTTTATTGGCATTTGCAGTCCGGACAAACTGCCGGTGACTGCGCTGCAGTGGAACTGCAATGGCAGCCGTCTGGCGTTCGCCTCGTTGGGAGACGCTAATATCTATTTACTGGAGCCGGACGGGCAGAGATTGCTGCCGCTGAGGCGCTTCGGGTCGCCCACCTCGCTGCTGAAGTGGACGCCCAAGGGGGACCAGCTGGTGGCCGGCACCTTGGGTCAGGTTTTCCGCCTGTGGAAATGCCAGCCGAAAATGCGCACCGACCGCTGGCAGTGGCACAGTCGAATGACATCCGCCTGCTGGTCGCCCTGCGGCCTCTTTCTGGTCTTCGCGGGCACCAAGGATCAAATGCTCTACTGCCTGCAGTGTTTTGACCTCACCGTGTCCGGTAAGTGTGCCCACTGTTGCACAGTGGTCAATTTGGCCGCGCTAGCGGCATTTAATTAATAACTTCTGAAGTAAATAAGATCTGCAATTGTTTTTTAACTTAATCCAGAAAATACCAAAATATTTTTGGAAATGTCAAAAATATTACGATTTTATTTTGTTTTTAAATTTTATCATATTTTTAAAATTAAAAAAAAAAAAAACTTTTAAAGCAAATTGAAGATCTTCAATTGGTTGCTATTTTCTTTATCCAGAAAATATCAAAGTATTGTGGGGAATTTCTAAATTTCGTTTTTGAATTTTTTGATTATGATTGTTAGGTTAATAACTTCTGAAGTTAAAAACATCTTCAATTGGTTGCTTTTTTCCTCAATCCAGAAAATATCAAAGTATTTTTGCGAAATTCCCAAATATTACGATTTGATTAGACCCTTTACTTTAATTTAGTGCAAAGAGGAAATGTGTGTAACACCCAGTAGGAGGCGTGGCAGACCCCACAAAGTATATATATTCTTGATCAGGACGACAAGTCGAGTCGATATAGCCATGTCCGCCTGTCCGTCTGTCTGTCTGTCCGTCCGTCTGTATGAACACCTAGATCTCAGCAACTATAAGAGCTAGAGACACCATATTTGGGATTTAGGTTCTCCTAATCAGTAAGCAGCACGAGTTTGTTTTAGATTTTGGATACCTCCCCCCCTTCCACCGAAAACCGCAAAAAGCTACTGCAGCCACAGCTTTAAAGTTATTGACTATAATTTTTAAATTAAATTAAATCCAAAGTATTTTTGATATACATATTCAAAATTTTATTTTTTTTTTTTATTTTTTAATGTTTACCTTATAATTTTAAAATTTAATTGCTCGCGGGCTTGCAAGTGCTCCAATGTGCGCCTTTAGCTAACGAATGCAGGCGCATCTATAACTTGCAGCCCCATAAAAACTACAGACTTGTTAGGTCGGCAAAACTCAGGTGGATATCCGTTTCAGTCTACGGCTGTCCGTAAACTTTGCCCACAAATCGCATTTACTTCTCCCGACAATCCGGACATGCATATTATGCTACAGCTTCTAAAATATTTCTTAAATTTTTTTTTCGCAGCGTCGGAGCATCGTCGGATTGTGCCAATCGCCGACCTCGGCGCCTACCAACTGACCAAACAGACCTTGATAGGAGGTTCTGTCCAGCAAATCGTCTGGGATCCCAATTGGAAATATCTGGCGATCACATTCAAGCTTACACATGTTATTGCCATTTTTCGCACCCACCTGGACAACTATTCGCTGCGGCTGTCGGGGGGATACCATCTGGGTGGGGAAACCCCCGGCGAGTATCCCAACTTCATATGCTTTCAGCCACTGCCCAACGACAACAAAAAGTCCGTATTGACCGTTGCTTGGTCCACGGGTCGCATCCAGTTCAAGCCGTTGGATTGATTTTGATTTGATTTGTGCTCCAATAAAAAGTTCATTGTTAAATTTTTAAATTTTAAATTGCATTTTTGTGTATTTTTATTTGGTTTTACATAAGCGTTGGGTACACAAGTTACAATATAAATTGGTCGAAATGAGGAGAAACATTACCAATTAATTAATTGACAAATCTGCAGTTACCAGGGCTGCAAACCCAAGAATTATCGGCTCTAACCGGGTTTTGTTCGAAAATGCTATGGATCAGCAATAGCTTTTATTTCGATCTATGAAAATAAAGAATTGGAATTTCTTTAAATATTAATATTAAATATTATTGTGCATTAATGTCTTTAAATCAGGGATCGCAAATAATAATTAAGAGTTTAGGATAAAACTTATAATAGTTGCGATCCTTGCTTTAAATGTTTTATTTCCAAAAAACTGAGAATCAACTTTGAATTGCATTGAAACGTTTAGTTCAAAACGGTAATATCCGAAGAAGTAAGGTTCCGATTCGGGGATCTGGGATTGATTCAAAATAAAAGTAATTTGGAAATTCCGGTGCCGAACCGTTTAGGCTTAAGCCTAATTTATAGCTCTGATAGCTCTTTATTGTAATGAGATTATAATATATAACTAATTTTTTGCTCTTATTTCTATTGGAAATATTGAATTTGTTCAAGATTGCGATGATTTGAAAATGTTTGTTAGTGAGTTGCGAAGCTTTGCTTAAGCTAGGGAATGAATCATAAGCATTAGGATGTTTTCTAATTGATTGAAATACATATATTTTAGAATGAGATAAGTTTTGATAATTTGCAGCCCTGACAGATACAATATTAATTTCTAGCGCAAGGTCGAATGTGTAATTTGAAAGGCTCTATAAATATGCATGTGTGTGGCATAATAGTTAAACAATACACAAAAAACAAACAACGATTTGCATAAATGCAATATAGATATATAATAATAAATATACATGTATATATATATATATATGTAGGGTAACGAGAACAAAATAGTTAACGCTTAGTTATCGATCGTATCAAACATAATAAGGTTGTTGAATGAAGGCTACGCCAAAATGCCCGGCGCAGGCGGGATCACACTTGGATAAATACTAATTTTAATGCATATATGTATGTATAATGGATCATGAATGTGAGTTTCACTTTTCACTTTGGTCCCCTCCCCCCCACGCCTCCCCTTCCCGACGTTTAGATATCGCCAAAGAAGTATCCCAAGGCCTGGGCAGCTCTCATCCGCACCGTCGCCTGCTCGTCCTTAAGCAGCACTGCGATCTTGCTGGCCACCGACTCCGTTTGGCTGTTCCGCTCGCTCAGAAAGTTATGCAGCACGCCTAAAAGCAAAGTAATTAATAACTGATATATCTATATATGTATATATATTATCTGTAGTACATACCGATGACAATGGCAGCGCTGCCACGCACTTCCGGCCACTGACTGCGCAGCTTCGGCATGCACGAGTCGATGAAGTCCTGTATGTGATCGGTCAGATCCAGAGCCTGCAAAGCAAAGTGTCTGTTACATGCATTCCCATCAAGCTTATAAGCCCTGTTTTTACAGGGTATAATTCCCAGCTAGCATTTTGCGAAATTTCTAATCGAGTGCGAGTCTTTTTTGAGCCGCTTTTATGATCAAAAGAAGATCGTTTTCTGATCATTATCGCGACTTCTTTTTTAGGGCATATTTTGATCGAATTCCGATCATTTTCGCATCATATTTCGATCGAATTTGGCTCGATTTAAGGATTGTGATCAACTGAATGATCAATTTTCGATAGATTTTCTTCTTTTTTGATTGTTATTTCATTAATCATATTTTGAGAACATTTATGAGTCATTTTTGACTCGGTTTCTGATGTAATTCAAATTGCGCATAATATGAATCTTTTTTAAATCAATTCAACGACTCAAAATAGACCCATTGAATCACTTTTTAAACATATCAACTACTCGAAAAAGACTCACAAAGGTGATTATTATAAAAATAAACTTCCGAATGCTTTCTAGGTCATATTTCTAACCTTTATGGGTCATTTTCTGATCTTCTGAACGTTTTTTAATTATTTCAACGACTCAAAAAACACTCACCGAGGTTATTATTGTAAAAATAAACTTCCAAATGCTTGCTAGGTCATATTTCGAGTACCTTCAAGAGTCATTTTCTGATCTACTTCGAATTGCGCATAACATGAATCTCTTTTCAATCATTTCAACGACTCAAAAAAGACCCACCGAGGTGATTATTGTGAGAATGAGAATGATAATGATAACACTTACAATCACTTTGACAAAGTCCACCACAAAGGTGTTGTACTGAAAGCTGTAGGCTGCGTGCGACTGGTCCGCCTCGCAGAGCAGCTGCTGCTGGGCCATTTCGCTGACGCGCTGGGCGTGCAGCAGGCGGCAGACCCGGCGTATGGTTGCCTTGCAGGCGGCGGCAATGGCCGGCTCGCCTTCGCTGAGATGCAGGAGGAGCGGGAAGAGATTGGCCAGCAGCTGTTCGCGCAGCGCCTCCATGGAGGAGGTGGGCGTGCTGGTGCCGTCGTCGTGCTTGGCCTCGCACAGATCGCCAAAGAGCACGATGGCCGCCTCGCGCATCTCCATCGAGTAGCTGCCGAAGAAGGGCCGGATGCGTATGGCCAGCGAGACGTGGAAGGGTTCGACGCGTGCGCTGGGCAGCGCCTGCAGGATGCGGGACAGTCCGCGCATGCTCTCCAGCGGTATGTTGATGAGGCAATCGCCGACGGTGTCGTCGACGCCCTTGAGCAGCGCCTGTATGGCCAGCTCCGAATAGCGTGGCGCCTCCAGTTCCCCCAGCTGCCCCACATACCCCATGCCCTGCAGGCTCAGTCCCCGCACCACGGCATTCGGATCGCTCAGCGCACCGCTCAAATGCAGCATGATGGTGGCAACCAGCTCGCCGCTCGGCTTCAGCGGCACCAGGCGCGAGTAGAGGCCCACGGCTGCCACACGTTGCCCGTCGTGCGGCGATGCGATGTACTTGCTCAGCGCATTCACCAGCTGCCGCATCGCGGGGCTGTTCAGCTGCAGCTGATGCCCCAAACCGATGGCCATCGGTGTCAGCAGCTCGATGAAACTCTGCCAGTCGGCGCTGGACGCGAGCTGTGTGTTCACCGTCAGCACCATGGCGATCTGCTCCATCTCCAGATTGTTGAGGAACGCCTGGAATGTCTCCAGCGCTATCTGGCAGGGATTCAATTTCACCAGCTCCTTGTTGGGCACAAATCCGAATTTCGTCGCCGCCTTCACCGGCTGATTGGGGCTGGCGGGGGCGGCAACCGGCATCGGGGGCGCCAGATTCGTATAGCTGGACAGCGAGGTCAACAGCATGCTGAACATGTCCGCGAAACGCGTCTGCAATTGCTGTGAACAGATATAGGGCGAATTGTTCAGATTTTACAGTTTATAGTTTTATATATATTGGGAGCACAAATCAGTTGGGTTCGGTAATGCTATAATATATGGACATATCTCTATCTTTCCGAAATCGAACCCAACTGAATTGTGCCGCCAATACTTGCTGCAAGTTGCGCTCACATCGTGTATATCCTTGCAGGGCAGCATTTCGTGGAGCGCACAGAATATGGCAAAGGGCGGCACGCTGGCCAAGCGCTGCGTGGACGTGGGCGTGGCCGCGTCCTGGGGCTCGTGCAGCGAGGCGCCGCTGAGCAATTGCAGGAAATTATCGAGCATGATGCCGGTGAGTTCGGCATCGTTGCACACCAGATGCCAGTACTCGACGAGATGATCGTCGTAGGGCAGCGGCTGCTGCAGCATCTCGGCGCAGACCAACTTCGGATGGTGCTTGGTCAATGCCACCAGGGCCTTGAGCACGCCGGACTTGGCACGGGGCACCTCGCATTGGGTGAGCACCAGGAGGCTGGCCTTGACCAGATCCGGTATGGCATGGAACAGCTCGGAGCCCTTCTGCTGTATGAAGAACTTGAGCACAACGCTGGCGCCGATGGTGGAGCTCTGTTCCGGATCTCGCAGAGATTGCAGCAGAGTTTTGCTAGCAAGGGGAGAGGAAAGAGAATTATCATCAATTGCAGCAAACAGGGGAGGAAGAATTGTGTATGACTCACCAGAACTGCAGATACTGAAAGCTGGAAATGCGCTGTGCTATGATCTTGGCTATATCGCCGGCCAGATTGTAGATCTGTTTGGGCTCATCCGTGATGATGTGCTCCTTGATGCATTCGATCTCCTTCAGCCAGTCGGCGCTGCTGTCGATGCTCGCAATGGTCAAGGTCTCATAGATGCAGGCAATCTCCAGCGTCTTCTGCAGTATGTCCACCGACACCTGACGCACCGTTCCATTGGAGTCGATGCAGCGGGGCACAATCTTGCCCAGCATTTGGCCAGTTTGATTGAATTTGGATGGCGCCTCGCAGCCGCCGATTCTCATCGACTTGATGTAGACCTCGAGGGTGTTGTTCAGCACATGGCTGGCACAGATGCGCACCTCCGAGTTCCTGTCGCGCATCCAGCAATCGAGTATGCCGATGATCAAGTCCAATGTCGCTGGCGATGCGTCCAACTCGACAATGACGCGAACGAGTGCGTTCAGCTGGGGCAGCGAGTCGTTCAGATGCTTGGCGAGGAAACTGTTGTGCTCGTCCTCCTCCTGCGATTCGAATTTCATTTTCAGCTGCCTCGCACAGCCAAAGAAGTTCTTGCACGCTATCTCGAAGATGACGCTGCCGTCCACGCAGTCGGAGCTGTCGTTGCCGCCTGTAAATAGACGAATGAAATGCGTTATTCGCTAAGACTTACAACGAGTAAAAAGTTAGATTGTAGCTCGCATATACCAGTATGTTCAAGTCGTATATCTTAGATAATCGTCAGCTGTATTCGTTCATTACTATTCATCGGTTGTTACTCGTTAGTTGTTATTCGTTAGTTGTTACTCGTTCGTTGCCAATAGTTAACTACTCGTCAGTTGCTACTCTTTAGTTGCTAATCAGCTCTACTCGTTAATTGTTATTAGTTAGTTGCTTATCGTTAATTGTTATTGGTTGTCAGTTGTTGATCTTCAGTTGTCCGTTCTTGTCGTCAGCTTTACTCGTCAGTTGCTAATCGATAATTGTTACATGTCCATTACCAATACTCAGCTTGAAGTCAGCAGCCTTTCTTTAGTTGCGACTTTGCAATTGCTGTTCAAATCTACTCGTTAGTTATTACGTGAGTTGCTACTCGTCAGTTACTTTTCATCAATTGCGATTCGTTTGCATGTGCCTATTGCTTAATCGCCACTCGTTCATAGCGCTTATCCTTTGTTGCTCGCAAGCTTTCGTCAGTTTTTACTCGTTGGTAGTTGCTATAGTTTCTATGGTCATTTTCCAATCGTTAGCTGCTACTCGATAGTTTCTAATTGTCAGTCTAGTCAATTTCAAATCTCTAAGTCGTCTGGTTATTGGTTACTCGCTACTTGGCTACTCGTTGCAACTTACCGATGCATTTTCCAATCGTTAGCTGCTACTCGATAGTTTCTAATATCAGTCTAGTCAATTTCAAATCTCCAAGTCGTCTGGTTATTGGTTACTCGCTACTTGGCTACTCGTTGCAACTTACCGATGCGTATAAAGTCGGTGCCGAGCTTCAAGATGGTGGGCAGCAGCGGCAGGTCGTGGAAGGGCGCCTCAATGGGGATGCTGAAGACCGTTTCCATGATCTGTTTGCTGTGCTTGAGGGGCGCGGGGAGCTGCTCCTTGGTGACGATCAGCTGGTTGCAGATGCTGAGCAGCGTCTGGAGTATGGCGGACATGATGGTCTGATCCTTGTGGCCGGCCAGCTGGATCATTAGAAAATTGAGCATGGTGTCATCCAGATGCTGCAGCGATTGCAACGGATCCGCCTCGTCCATGATGCGCCCGAATGCCTTGACCACCAGCAAATTGGTCTTGTAATTCTCGAGCTCCTTGTGCGTGTCCTTGATGAAATGCAGATTGCTAAAGAACCCGGTCGAATGCTTCCGTCCGCCCAACTGGGCCAGCTCCGAGAGCTTCTTGACGACATGCGCCAGATGCTGGCGCGCCATGTAGCCCAAGGCCAGCGCACAGGGCTCAATGCGGCGCGCGTAATCAGCATGCCGCACGTGCTTGTCGAGACGCTCCTGCCGCGCCGTCGTCACAATCAGATCGATCTTGGTGTGGATGCAGGCGACGTCCGTCACCTGGCAGAGCGTCAATGCCATCGCCTGCAGCAGCATGCCACGCTCGGCGCTCAGCTCCGGCAGTTGCCACTCCGAGTGCGGCAACTGCATCGGATACAGATACATTTGATCCGCCAATTTGCTGGCCAGACGCTGCGCAAACTGCTCATCCGGCCCGGCCAGAAACTCATTCGTCTCGAGCACAAAGTCGTGCAGCTGCTGCAGATACGCCTGCGGCTTGTTGATGTGCAGCATCACGTCCGAGATGCGACGCTCCCAGAGCTCCTCCAGCGCGGGATTCAGCTGCGGATGATAATACTTGAGGAAGCTGAGTATATTCGAGGCGCGCTTGATGCAATGCAGATTGCCCAGCAGCGCCAGACAGCGCGCATAAATGCTCTCCGCGCTGGGCACAATCACTTTGCCCCGCTTGATGCGCTCCTCCCCCGCCACGCCCACGCCCACGCCTGCATCCCCTGCAGCTGCCGTTACAGCGTGCGTCTGTTCATCATCGCTGGCCGCTTCGTACTCGATGTGCGGCGACTTGGCAAACAGGCTGGCCAGGCACTTGCCCAAGTTGCCACAGATGTCGGTGTAGTCGAGCAGCAGAAAATAGTTGAGCAGCTCGCGCTTGAGCAGCTCATCCAGTGTGCCCACGGTGGAGGAGAGCATGAAGAGCGTATTCTCACAGCTGAGCACCAGCGTGGCATGCTCCTCCAGTGTGCCGTGCTCCGGATTGATTTTGCCGTACTTGCAACTGTGCCGCACCACAAACCAGACAAACTCCTTATCCCGTATCAGGGATTTCTGTGCCAGCGCCACGATCGTCTTCAGCAGCGTTAGCTTCATTTTGACGCTGCGCTCCGAGAGTATCAGCTGCTTGAGGCAATCGATCAGCGCATGCAGACGCTGCTCGATAAGCTCCGAGCAGCTGTTGAGCAGATGCGTCAGTATCAGCAGCGATTTGATGCGCTCCCGCTCGCTGTTGTTGCGCAAGTGTATGAGCAGCGTGTCCATGATCTTGGCCGCATAGCTGCCAGCGAGCAGATGGAAGCAGCGCAACACCTCGTAGTGCCCCTTGACCGTTTGCGGCTTCTCGTAGTCCGGATAGACGCAGACCAGATCGAACAGATGCGTGATCAGCGCATCGATCACGCCATCCAGCACCGACGCCTTGTGCCGCAGATTCGTCTTCAGCACCGAGCACATGAACTGCGTGACGGCGTTGCGATCGACGCTGCGACGATACAGCGCCAGTATCTGTGGTATGAGGCGCGGCGCCTGATCCAAGATGCGATCCTGCGGCAGCAGCGGATACATGCTGGACAGCGCCTGCAGTATTTCCATGCAGACCTTCGGCTCACGCGACTGCAGCCATTGGTTGAACAGCACGTCGTAGGCGACGCTTATCTCTGTGCCACAATTGGCAGAGGCTGGGGGCGGCTCGGTGGGCGTGTCGGTGCCATGCTCCAGCAGCGCCTCACTGAAGCGTCCAATGGCAAAGGCATAGGCCAGCTTCATGTGATCCTGCCGGATGCCGCCCAAATGGGGCAGGCAGCGGGACAGTATGCTCTTGATGTGCGGCACCAAGCCGGCCGTGTTGGCCATCGCCAGCTGGCCGAGGCACTGCATCAGCATAAAGTGCGGCACCTGGCCAGCGGCTTCGCTGTGCGCCAGCACCGCATCCACCACCAGGGTGCACTCGCTGCCGCGTCCAATCGACACCAGCGCATGCAACGCCGGACTCTGCACGAGGGGCACGTGCTGATCCACGCTCCGGGTCAGCTCCTCCAGCGCCAGGGCGATCAGTTTCTCGTTCGCCTCCGTTGGCAGCACCACATCCATGGCCACCACACGCTGCACGCTGCTGCAGAGAGAACAGAAGTGAATAAATCATTGAGCATTCCATGTGTTGGCCAGCATCTGGATGCACTTACTCCAGCATCAGGGCCACGGTTTGTTCGCTCAGCTTCGCGTTCTTGGCTCGGTATTCAGTCAGTATGCGTGTGGCACGCAGCGGATGCGTCTCCAGTATCTTCACAATCGCCAGCTGCATCGCCTGACGCACGTGCTCATCCTTGTCCGTCAGACCCTCGAATATGTTGTGCATCACGCCTGCAAATTGCAACACAAATTGTAGTTAAAATATATGTATCTACATAAATATATTCCCATAGTTAATAGTTATTAATTAATATTAAACCACCCGCATTTTTTACAAGTCTGCAGCTTCGAAATAGGAGAACCTAAATCCGAAAATATAGAACCTTTAGCTCTATCAGGAGAAAGGGAACGATTTGTCAATAATTAAAAAAACAAGCATAGGAGAACCTATAGGGAAAAGGATACGAGTTATCATAAACTTGAAACAAGCATAGGAGAACCCAAACCCCAAATATGGTGTCTGTAGCTTCTAAATTGCGGCTGCTGTAGTTTTTTTGCGGTTAGCCAGGAAAGAGGACAAGTTATCAACAACTTAAAACAAGCATAGGAGAACCTAAATCCCAAATATAGAACCTTTAGCGCTAATAGGAAAAAGGGCACGAGTTGTCAATAATTTAAAACAAGCATAGGAGAACCTGTAGGGAAAAGGATACGAGTTATCATAAACTTAAAACAAGCATAGGAGAACCCAAATACGAAAATATAGAACCTTTAGCTCTATCAGGAGAAAGGGAACGATTTGTCAATAATTAAAAAACAAGCATAGGAGAACCTATAGGGAAAAGGATACGAGTTATCATAAACTTGAAACAAGCATAGGAGAACCCAAATCCCAAATATGGTGTCTCTAGCTCTTGGAGTATGCGAGATGTTCATAAATAAATAGACCCCGCTCCACTGCCTGATCCAGAATATATCGAGCCCTTCCCGCGTAAAAATCGTAAGCGGCAAAAGCAAATTTTACAGGAGAACGTGGCGCTTACGATATATTTGATAGGCTGATATATCAGTAAATACGTTGAATTAGATTATGAAATTTTGTATATAGATGAGTTGATTAATTATGTACATAATTGCATCAAAATCCGAAAATCGAAAAAATGATGGTTACAATTTTTTCGCGGGAAGGGCTCGATATGGTTTACGAAGTCTGGCACGCCTCCTTCTGCCTGTTACATATATTATCCTGAAGTTATTAATCCCGTTTTTACCCATTTCATGGGTACAGGGTATAAAAAGAATGGGTTTTTTTTTTTAGCTTAGTCAACATAATTGCACATTTCTGTGAATTCATCAAAACTAACATTATTTATATAGATTTACAGAATTTTAAAAATAAAGCTGTGGTACTTATATTATTCAGCAATAATTATATTTAATATTAAACAAGACAGCTAAGGTTTTGAACATTTCCCAAATTTTTTGCTATATAGTATAATCATATTCCAATTAAACCAATTAGCAGTCGGTTGTTAATTCTGTCGTGTCAGGCCTAAACAATAACTACAGCGTATCTGGTAGTCGAGTGTACGCTGCGATCAGGCGAGCATATTAACTTGGGCATACTAAACAATTTAGATAATTGCTATCAGCTGACTTAAATAAATACCCCATAATTTGCCACGAACAAAATGAAGAAGAAACTTTTGTCATATCATCCGTGAAGAATATAAATAGAGCGCAACACACAGATAAAGTGGGCATGGCGGAGGTAGAGCTACATACTATGTACGTATATCTATCGGGTTAATCTCAAAATGTTGTCGACGCATAAAAAGGTTAACTAGCGAGTGCCAGGCTTTCTTTCATAATACCCTGTACCCATTGAAAAATGGCGAAAACAGGGTTAATCACTTTGTAACAGGCAGAAGTAGGCGTGGCAGACCCCACAAACTATATATTCTTGATCAGGGAGACGAGCTGAGTCGATTTAGCCCTGACCGTCTGTACGAACGCTGAGATTTCGGAAACTATAGAAGCTAAAGCTGCCGATGAAGTTTATCCAAATCTTGGATGCCACGCCCCATTTACGCTCTAATCGATGAACAAAAATCCGAATAACAAGCGTAATATTGAGCATAGAAAGTTGTTATTCCTAACAAATACTCTCTTCTGTTGTATTTAACTGTCCTGACAAGCGCATTCAAATCGGTCAATAAACACAGGAGATATTAACGAAACAATATCGCAGGCATTGCCACGCTAGCCCTCCACAAAAATATAGCGTACAGGGTATTCTACAGTCGGACGCGTCCGACTGATCTGCTTTGCCCATTCTGGTTTTACAATTACAAGTGGGCCATTTGGTGAAAGCCATAAAAATAGCTCAATCAACAGGTCAAAGGCGGGACGGGCACGCACACAAGGCCACAGACACACACATATATACTAAATACTACATGTATATATACATTTATACATTATCCTTGCATTCAATATGTACAAGTACAGTGAAGCTCACTAAAACGCACAAACAGCGCCCTATTTATAGAAATTCGCCTATTATCGTATGATAATTCATTTTGAATATCGATTGTCGATAACAAACTGTCATTTTATCGATAAGTTTGCAAGCGTCGAAGGGTTTTCCTTACAAATCTGAACATAACACGCACTATACCCATTAAAAATGCTTAAAAACAGAATAAATAATTTTGAATAGGCAGAAGAAGGCGTGACACATCCCAGAAAACATATAGTATATTTATTTTTGCTTAGGAAGGCGAGTCGAGTCAAATTAGCCCTGTCTCTTTAAGCCTCTTTATGCCCGAATCAATAAAAACCGAATAACAAGCGTAATATAAACATAGACGGTTGTTATTCAGAATATATACTCTCCATCATTATATATATCTATGCTGGTAAGTTTATTGAAAATGGTCAATAAACACAGAAGATATTAAAAAAAACAAGATTACAGGCAATGTTTATTTTAAGCTATTTTACATTGCACATATAGCTACATCTGGCAACACTGGTGGCGTGTGTATGCCCCGAAGGATATCAAAGCAGTTAATGCGTAGTTATATGTATGTATTTATAGACAGGCGTCTAGGCGTCCAGCCACCCAGCGACCTGATTAAGCAAATGTTTTCCCCATGCGCTGATAAAAACCAAATAAAACAGACAAAAAACGAAAAAAAGAAGCGAATAACGCCCGTTACTAAAGCATTCGGCAGCAGCGTTGCCAATCCAGCTGTTTCCGAATTCGATTTATGATTATCACAAATATATATTTATTTTTTTTAACATTTTATATTAAATTGATAAATATTTTAATTAATGTGGAGATATTTTAAATATTTTGTAACTAAAATCTGACTATAACTGGCAACACTTCGAATTCGATTTATGATAGTATATACATATATGTATTTTTTTTAATATTTTGTATTAACTTGAATAATTTTTAAATTTATGTGGGGATATTTTAAATATTTTGTAACTAAAATCTGACAATATCTGGCAACACTTTCTGAATTCGATTTATGATTACAAATATCACAAAGATCACAAATATATATATTAATATAAATTTATTTGTAATGTTTATTAATTTTTAAATTTATGTGGGGATATTTTAAATATTTTGTAACTAAAATCTGACAATAACTGGCAACACTTTTCGAATTCGATTTATGATTATCACAAATATATATATTAATATATATTTATTTGTAATGTTTATTAATTTATAAATTTATGTGGGGATATTTTAAATATTTTGTAACTAAAATCTGACAATATCTGGCAACACTTTCTGAATTCGATTTATGATTATTACAAATATATATATTAATATATATTTATTTGTAATATTTATTAATTTTTAAATTTTAAAAAAAATCTGGCTATATCTGGCAACCCTGCGCAGCACACATATATACATATAAATAAATTTATTTATTTGTTTATTTAAATGCATATATATGTCGCGACCGATGTGTCATGTTAATTGTGCCTAGGCGATTGCACAAATAATAAAAAAAGGGGGAAATATAAAAATGGGGAAACTGAACAATTTGCATATGGGTAGGGGGTATGGTAGGTACCTTCCAGAACCGTGGGCTTATCGGGCGACGCAGCTGCGCCTGTTGGAGCTGTGGAGGCGCCCGATGGACTTCGCTGACGTTGATCCATCTTTTTAGTGGAATTTCGGGTTCTCTTCCACTTCTCCAGTTTGGCAAAATGTATCAAAAACAATTTTCAATTTCCAAATTCCAATTTGCAATTTCACAATATTCCGTTTGGGTTTCTAATCGAGCGATGAGCAACAAGTTTTCTATCTATATTCGATTTCGATATATGTATATATTTTACGGCTTCTTTGCAGTGAGGCTGCGATTTGACTATTGCCACAATAATCGCACAATCACAACAAACAAACGCCTCCAGCTCTTGTTACCACGAAATGCGAGCGTTCGATGCAATGACGTTTTTGCTTTTGCTTTTTGTTTGATAAATACAAATTTTTGTGGTTGCTGCCGCCGTCAGCGTCGCAGTCGGCGTCGCAGTCACTGTGCATGTGTGTGTCTATGCGTGACGCTGAGCATGAATCAGACGTTAACGTCGCGTTATATACGCCCGATTGATTTCAACACAATTGCAATCACAACACAACAAAGTAAATTAGTAAATTGCATTTGTTTTGCGTTATTTATGCAATTATCAATCGCCAAACAGTTGTGCTATTGTTATTGCTATCGATAGCGATGTCAGCGATGGCGCGCCAAATTCATCGAGTATCGAGTGGTATTTTTAAATACCACATCATTTCAATCAGCTGATGTCATATAGCATATATTTGGTTGTATTAAAGAACGAAATTCTAAATAAATAAAACTTATTTGTTTGGTAAAAAGTCCACAAAAAACGCTTAACAAAAAGTTGCGAAATTATTTTAGCATGAACTTTGTTAAATTTAAGAAAAAAGGACAAAACGCTGAATAATGTTAAAATAAAGCTAAATTTTCTAGCAAATGCTCATTAAAAGCAGCCAGATCTGGCGGGAAAAAAACGACTTTGTTGCTGTTATCGATAAACCAGCAAATGCTGCGTGTGTCAAATTTAGCACGCTGAAAATATTAAAACAGCATAATAATACTTCAGTTCATGTTGTTTGTAATAACAAATAATAAGAGCATAATAAATAAATAAAGTGCAGATTGCAGCAATTGGAACAATCGATACTATCGATGGTGCAAGCGAATCTCTAGTTTGGTATCTAATCGATATACAGTTCGCGCAGCCATCGCTGTCAACAATTGCTATCGCTGTTGTTTTTGTTTGCTGGTCGGAGGAAGCATGGCGGATAAGCGAAAATACAAGCGATCGGTAAGAAATAAATAAATTAACATGATTGCAAAACTAATGTGTGTGTAACGCAGAAAGAGGAAATCGCGCGCGAATTCGATTTGCCGGAGCGCAAGTCCAAGATAGCCACCATACTGAAGCAGGATGACCTGGCCTACTGCATCTGCCGCACCTCCGACTGTTCCCGCTTCATGATGTAAGTTGCAATTAATAACACCTTTCAAAACCCTGTAATTCTGTTTGTTTAGCGGCTGCGATGGCTGCGAGGAATGGTATCACGGCGACTGCATTGCAATCACGGAGAAGGAGGCGAAGCACATCAAGCAGTATTACTGTCGCCGGTGCAAGAAGGAGAATCCGGAGCTGCAGACCGTGTTCCGGCTGGTGGCCACCGAGCGTGCCGCTGCCTCAACAGCTGTGGCAGCGACACATGCAGATGCAGCCGGCCATGGCAGCAACACGCAGTCGGCTACGACGGCAGCATTAACTGCGGCTTCCTTTGGCGCTGTGCAACACGCAGCGGCGTCAGCTGGACGCAAGAACAGCAGCAGCAACAGCAACAACAACAGCAGCAGCAGCAACAACAACAGCCGACGCTGCGGCAACTGCGAGGGCTGTCGACGTGGCAACTGCAATCAGTGCGACGCCTGCCGCACGCGCACCGGCCACAGGCCGCGCTGCATCTACCGCAACTGCCTGCTGCAACCGTCGCATGGCCGATCTGCCACATCCCGCAAGCAGCAGCAGCAGCAACAGCAGCAGCAGCAGCGCAAGAAGCAGCAGCGCAAGAGCAAGACGACGCGTGCCAGCAGTCCGGAGATAATGCTCAATCCGGAGCTGGAGGGCATACGGCAGTGTTACGGTCCCGGATGCCAGTGCCAGGCGCGACCGCAGAGCAAATACTGCAGCGATAAGTGCGGTTTCAAGCTGGCAACGAATCGCATCTTTCAGGTGCTGCCTCAGCGGTTGCACGAATGGAATCTGACGCCCTGCCATGCGGCCGAGGAGAATCGCCAACAGCTGGAGCAGATCAGGCAGAAGCAGTCGATGGTGCGCTTCGCGCTCGCCGAGCTGGAGAAACGCGCCGACGAGCTGCACATGGTGGTGGAGCGTGCCAAGCGCAGCTCCATCGACACGCAACGGCCGCAGGACAACAGCGACATGGAGGACGAGCAGAGCATGTACTGCATCACCTGTGGCCACGAGATACACTCGCGCACCGCCATCAAGCACATGGAGAAGTGCTTCAACAAGTACGAATCGCAGGCGAGCTTCGGCAGCATCTTCCAGACGCGCATGGAGGGCAACAACATGTTCTGTGACTTCTACAATCCGGCCAGCAAAACCTATTGCAAGCGCCTGCGCGTCCTCTGTCCGGAGCACAGCAAGGATCCCAAGGTGAGCGATGCGGATGTTTGCGGGGCGCCGCTCGTCCACAACGTCTTCAATCCCACCGGCGAGTTCTGTCGCGCCCCCAAAAAGAACTGCTTCAAGCACTACGCCTGGGAGAAGATACGGCGCGCCGAAATCGATCTGGAGCGTGTCCGGCAGTGGCTCAAAATGGACGACCTCATGGAGCAGGAGCGCCAGCTGCGGCAGCAGCTCAGCTCCCGGGCCAACCTGCTCGGCCTCATGCTCCACTCCACCTACAACCACGAGGTCATGGACGAGCTGGTGCGCAAGCAGCAGGAGCACTACGCCGAGCTCGAGAAGCAGAAGCGGCGCCAGCAAAAGCAGCAGCCGCTGCCACAACAACAGCAGCAGCCACAACAACAGCAGCAGCAGCAGCTACAACAGCAGCTACCTCAACAGCAGCAGCAGCTACAACAGCAACATCAACAGCTACAGCAGCAGCAGCAGCTACAACAGCTGCAACAGCAGTTACAACAGCAGCTGCTGGCACAACAGCAACATCAACAGCTACAGCAGCAGCAGCAGCTACAACAGCTGCAACAGCAGTTACAACAGCAGCTGCTGGCACAACAGCAACATCAACAGCTACAACAGCAGCAGCTGGCACAACAGCAACATCAGCAGCTGCAACAGCAGCAGCTGGCACAACAGCAACATCAACAGCTGCAACAGCTGCCACAACAACAACCACAACATCAACAGCTGCCACAACTACCACAACAGCAGCAACAGCAACCACAACAGCAACAGCAACAGAAGCAACAGCAACCACAACAGCAGCAACCACAACAGCAACAGCTGCAACAGCAACAGCTGCAACAGAAGCAACAGCAACAGAAGCAACAGAAGCAACAGCAACATGACCAATATCAGCTGCAATACCAGCAGCATTTGGAGCTGCAGCATCAGCAGCAGAAGCAGGAGCAACATCGAGCCAAGCTGCTGCAGCTGATCTTTCAGAATAGGAACTAGATATATATGCATATAGTAAACAAACGTTGGCATATAATCCGATCAGCCTAAATGTTCAAATTACATGACGTTATAGGCAACGATATATATATATATATAGAATAGATAGCCCGATATATATAGCATACAGATATCGGCATATAACACGATAACACTAACCCAAGATCAGCCTAAAAATTTAAATTCCATGATTTGTTCAAATATATATATATATCGAATACAGACATCAGCATATAACCCGATATATATAGCATACAGATATGGGCATATAACACGATAACGATAACACTAACCCAAGATCAGCCTAAAAATTTGAATTACATGATATATATATATATCGAATACAAACTAATATCTATAACCCGATATATATAGCATACAGATATGGGCATATAACACGATAACACAAACCCAAATATATATATATATATATCGTAAACAGACATCAGCATATAACCCAATATATATAGCACACAGACAACATTGAAGACGTAATATTTTTTAGATCAGTTAACACACACTACCCCAAGATCAGTCTACAAGTTCGGATTATATGACGTTATGGGCAACGTTTAGTTTATTTATACATATATATATAGAATACAGACATCGTCGTAATATAGCAGTATAAAATTAATATAATTTAACAGCATAAGTCTCCTAACCCTCTCTCTCTCTCTGCTATATTCTTAGCTTGTCTTCCCTCTCGCTCGTCTGGCAGTCGGGGTGTTGTGTTACCCAGAGCAACACCCCGATCTACCGATTACCTGCCAGCACTTTCTCCTCCATTGCGCCCCGCCCCGCCCCGTCGCTCCCTGGTGTTGCTCTCGCAGGTTGCTAAGAACCCAAAAATTGCTGTTTGTTATTGAAAACTAAGCATCAAGAAATATTTATTGATAGCAACCTGTCGGCAGTTCGCATTGGACTGGAGCACACGCCGAAAATCATTTACACTCAACCGTATTTAATTACTTTGTCAACCAAAAAAATAATCATTTTCATTTCATTGTACACTTGAGACACAATTACAAAATACACATTGCGATTAGAATTAATCAGCTTTACGCTTTACCGGATATCGGTAAATATTTACCTTAAGCTATGAAACAGAAAATTTATAATTTCATTTAATTCAACTTTGTAAACTCTGTAAACTTTTCAGGAACTATAATTAATTACCAAATTGTACAGTATAATAAATAGCAGTTAAACACATTTTAAAGTTTTTTTGAAATGCTTTAGAGTATAATTCCGAATTGTCTAGTTTCGGTTTGGAATCGGGTTCATCGGAGAAAGCTTTGAAAGTTTTCGCTCAAGTTTCTGCTAAGCAAAAACCAAGAATAATATATGTAATACTAATACATTTATTTGTTGTACCAAAACCTGTAAGGACGGTGCGGATCAGTCGGACGGAAGGCTACAATCGGGGGTCTAAAAATTAATGGTGTACAGAAGAGATATTTTATATGCTCCATAAACTGTAAATTAAATTAGAATTGTTAAAATTAAACCGAAGAGCATGGTTCAAACCGGTTGAAAGTAAAGTTAATTTCGGAACGGTTGAAGCCCAAACCTCATCCATGCGTTAGACCGCCGAGTGTGAATGATGTGCTGAGTCCTGTGGGACTCGAACGGTATCTGTTATGGTATTGTAACGGGTGTACGGAACCATAACCATAACTATTAGCATGGCCAAAGCGTTAGCATAGAATTTAATAGTTTTCAGTTTGGCATTGATAATACGGACACGCGGTAGATCCGATAAAACATTACGAACACAGCAATCGGTGCAAATTCGGAAACTGTCATACACGTGTTTGGTTTGGCATAGCATCAGATAAAATTTTGTACAGCTTCTACACAACTCGACAAATCAAAAAATATAAAAAAAAAACACTATTTCACATTAGGAATTTTATGAAAATTTTCGCAAAAATCAAATCACGAACGAACCGGCTTAGCCCCCTTGCACTATACATATACGGGTATACAAATACATATATATATATATATATATTATGTGTATACATATGATACAATATATATCTACGCATATATCAGATATATGATCAAGAGCTGTACTCGTATCGAAACGCCGGAGCCGAAAGTGTTTGAAGAAATCAATCTGAAAATAAAAAAATCGTTCAAATTTTCAAGTCGCTGGGTTTTAACTATTTCAATTAAATATTGATTGAGGACAATCGTTCAATGGTTCGCTTTTCTTATAACTAAACCATCAATCAAATTGCTGGCAACATCGAATAAGCAAATCAATCAAACAATCAAATTCAAAAAAATAAATAAAAAATCAACTTGCGCCAGTTTATTTTGTAAGTATGCAATTATTTATTTTTATTTAATTTGTGGACTATTTAATCAATCTATTTAATTTTGCAGTTACTTTTTTGGATGCGTTCAGCGCTTCAATCAGTTCATTCTGTATGCGTTCTCACTAATCCGCAGTTCACGTCAATCACGCTTTAAGTTTGTCAATCATCTCCAGCAGCTATTTCTACTCCGATTGCCACAGCGACGACTCTCTCTCATACACATACACTCAGTTTTTTAGGGGGAATATAACACGATATATATATATATAAATATATATCTGTAGTATATATATTTTGGCCCCAATCCTTCAAGCAGTCAGCAGGTAAGTGACATGCATTTTCCCACTTGACATTTTCAAGTTCTCTCGCTTAGCTGCTCCAAATTTCAAATTTCTCTCGTGCCCGATACCTTTCCCAATCCCAATTCCAATCATGTTTCCTGTACACTGCAAGAAATTAAAAAAAAAAAAACATTTTTACAGTTGAAAATAGTATAGTTTGTTCGCCAATGCTTATATTAAAATTAACTTAAAATAAAATTGCTAGGAAAGTAGTATATAGATCTATTTGGAATTTAGCTAATTTTAATTGTGGTATAAAGAATACGAAATTCGGCTTAGCTCTGCATAAATTTAAATTAATTTCTTAATTTCTTAAATTTTTGTTAATATTTTAATCTTTATTAAATTTTATGCATAGTTTACTTATATCATGTACCAAATTTAAACTTTAAAATTAAGCATAAAATTACATTAAACTACATTTAAAAATATAAAAAATGCCTATTCAGCTAGATAATAAAAATAAATATTAGAAGCTTCCCAGAACACTAAAATGTAAAGTATGTTCCAACTTCCTTAATAATTTTTCGTAAATTTTGCTAGGGCAACAAATAGATTTATTATTAAAACTAACAATAATAGAAACTATAAAATGAATGGAATATTTTATGTTGCATACCACAAGGGGTAAAATTTTTGTTTTGATTTAAAAATTCAAAATGCAAAATGAACTAAATATTGTAACTGCTTCGCCAAGCTAAATTTGATATCTTCAGAGATAAATCCGATATCTCAGCTCTGATTAGAATATTATATCGTTATTAAAACAGCTTTTTCGCACAGTGTATATTGCATATTTCTCCTTATTGTTAAGCAAATTCATTTTGCTTTTTTGAGCTACTCAAATTGCATGCACGAGATATCTGAGGGCAATGTTTGATTACTGAATAGGTTCTTGGTGGGTAGGGAGAGGGGGAGGGGGTTCTTGCCACACACAATGACAGCCAAGTTGCAGCAACAACAACTCGCGAGGTTGCCCCGTAGCACTTGAGGGTGGACGGTTGATTCTATTTGTCCATTGTGTAGGCATTGCTAGGCCAAAACTATTTGCCAGCTGCATTATTATTATTATTGGTATTGTTATTGTTATTGTTATTATACCCTGTAGCCATTGAATGGGTAAAAACAGGGTTGATAACTTTGGGAGAATATATGCTACAGCCAAAATTACTTTATTTCTGATCAAGACGTCTGTCCGTATAAACGTTAAAATATCGGAAGCTATAAGAGCTAGAGCAGTAATTTTTAGAATGTTAGATCGAGTTTTTTTCAAATGTTGGATGGCACGCCTCCGTTACACCCTTATCTATAAAATTCGACTTAAGTCCGAATAACAAGCGTAATATTAAACTTATAAGGTTATTATTCAAAACTTATGCTCTTAAGGATCATATTTATCTATATTGAAAATTGCATTAAAGTCGGTTAATAAACACAGAAGTTATTTAAGAAACAATATTGCAGGTTTTGTTTTTTAAAATACGACACAGGGTATTCAACAGTCAGGCGCGTTCGACTGATCTATTATTGTTGTGGTTGTTGTCTTTTGGCATTGTTAGGGGTATTCGCCCACTTTCGCTTTCCGATCGATCTAACAATAATTCAGTTTCAATCAAAATTGCCTCCATATGATATTTATTTGCTCCATTTGTTTTTTTTTTTTATTGTTATTGATTGTTTTTTATTTTCACATACTCGCATGTACTTGCTGGAGTGGAGACAACACTCACAATGCGAATGCGAATGTGAATGCGAATGCAAATTTGAGTATTCGAATGTGTGAATATGTGAATACTCGTGCGGGTATTTCAATTCCAATCCGCATGGCACGCGAACCTTTCACAGGCAACGGCCCAACAATAAATAGTTCAAGTAATCGTCATACTGTGAATGCACCTTAATTATTTATAGAACTCTGCAAAAGCGACATTTCCCATAATTTCACAAGTAAAAATTGTCAAGCCTATTTTATTTATCTATAGATTTTTGTAGAATTTTTCAAATAGTAACTTAATTTTATTTGTATTTTATTTTTTGTAGATTTATTTAATTTGCATAAATTTACTTTTAATATTAATTTTATTCAATATTTTTAATTATAATATCATTATATCAATATATATTTTATTTTTATAGCATATTTAGATTTTGATACGCATTTTTCCGAACACATCTTTTATTAAATATTTATTTTTATAAGCATTTTATTTATGTATATTTTTCAATTTTGTAATTTATATAAATATAAAAATTTTAAATTTAATTTAATGCTATATAATTTTGAATATTACTTATGCTTTTAAATAGATTTAATAATTATTGCTAAAATTCTTGTTTGCATATATTTTGTGAATATTATTTATGTTTGTTTTTTGCGATCACTTTTCGCCCGCTTGGTGCCACTGTGCACGCTTTGAGCGCACTCGCCCACCCCACCCATGCGACCTATTCGATATCCTAATGCTCGATTTCTTAGACACCAAAGGGGTCGCAAGCACATGCAAAATGCCGCGCGTTCGGGAGAATACGTATCGACGTGAGGTCGAGTCGGATGGTGTTGAGGATGTTGTTGACACAAGCATTGCCTTTCCAGAACTGAAGGTGGATAATTGGAATCAATGTTGCCAACGCCTACACCAGCTGCTACAAGAAAATCAGGATCCGGATCAGGATTTGGATCAGGATCTGCTTGAGCAGCAGACGACCAGGCAGCGGGAGCGTCCACGGGTGCGTGATTCATCCAAATATTTTAACGAGGCGGGCTTTCGCAGGGACAAGGACAAGTCAAGGAAGAGGTTTAGGGATAAAAGGAGAGCCAAGGACAGCGATTACGATAGGGAAACGAGCAAGGGTAAGGATAAGGAAAAGGATAGGCTGATGGCCCAACGACAGGCGGTCGAACAGGAGCGTCGCATCAATGAGCTCGATCACAATGTCGAGCGTTATTTTGAGGTGCGCAAGGTGAGTACGCATTATCGATAGTTTACGCATCGAATTAAATTAATCGGTTAATCGCATAGCGCTTGGGCAAGGGCGCCTATGGCGTCGTGTGGAAGGCAACGGATAAACGTAAAAACGATACGGTAGCCCTGAAAAAGATCTACGATGCGTTTCGCGATGAAACCGACGCACAGCGCACCTATCGGGAGGTCGTTTTACTGCGCGCCTTTCGCCATCATCCGAACATAATACGTATGCTCGATATATACAAGTGAGTAACTGTACCTTTGTGGTTATCGACTATGAATAGATTAACGGTTTTCTGCTTATATCAGAGCTGGCAACAATTTGGACTTTTATTTGGTGTTTGAATTCATGGACAGCGACCTACACAATGTTATCAAAAAGGGGGATCTGCTCAAGGACGTACACAAGCGATTTGTCATGTATCAGCTGATCAATGCCATCAAGTACATGCACTCGGGCAATGTTATACACCGAGATCTCAAGCCGAGCAACATTCTAATCGATAGCAAATGCAGGTCAGTTGGTCCTGTTATCGATAACAGACGATTCGTTCAATTTGTGCGAGATTTAAAAATAGGTTGTAGGCCTAATTTGAATAACGGAATACCGTATCTCCGAAAACAGTGCTATCAAATTTTTAATTTTTCATTGATTAATTTGAATGAAATTGTAAAATAATTTGGATTCGTTTTTTGAGTTTGCAGCCCAAATATCGTCTTATATTTAATAATTTCAATATTCATTAATTCAGTAATTAACTTTTTTTTTATTAATTTTCTATCCCTAGACTTAAGGTAGCTGATTTTGGCCTGGCCCGCACGCTCTGCACACATCGACGCGATGGTTTGCTCGACGAAGATTTGGATAGCGGTGCGATGCTGACGGATTATGTTGCCACACGTTGGTATCGAGCTCCCGAAATACTTGTCGCCAGTCGAAAGTGAGTGCAACAGACAGAAGAAGCGGAAAACTGGAAGAGCTAATTGACTCTTTGCTTTGCAGATACACCAAGGGCATTGATATGTGGAGTCTGGGCTGCATTCTGGGCGAGATGATACGACAGAAGCCGCTCTTTCAGGGTAGCAGCACAATTAATCAGGTATCTTATAGAATTTAATTTAAGACATACTACACTCGGAAAAATAGAAAACATCCCTTCTTAACTCAAGCCAGAAATGTGTCGTGTTATTCGGAGTTTACCTAATTCGATTAATTATCATGTTATACAGAATTTTTTGATTTGCAGTAAGTTTCGCATATTTTAAGTACAAACAAGTCAATCCACTTTGTCTTATTTATCTTAAATTAAATTATTTTCACATAAGACTGTGCGGTTTATTCAATTAATCCTAATTTAATCCTTACTTATCCTTAATCGTCATGTAACACACGTACTGGAATTTTACTAGAAATTGTTTGCATTTTGAAAATTCAGTTAAATCTTGTTTGTTTTAAATTAAATTAAATTTTTGCTTAAATCTATTTTGATATTATTTTACATAAATTCATTTTGTTCATAAAAAAATCCGGAAAATTTGCAACACATTTTTGGATTGATTAGTTCTTGGAAATTGAAAAAAGTTTCTGTCTGCTAAGATTTAATCGAAAACTTCTTGATTTTAAGTACATCTCAGATAAAATCTAATCTATCCTAAATCTATTCTCATTTTGTTTTAAATCCATCCTTAATTACTCCTGAAATATTATGATAAAAAACTTGTATGCATTCCAAATCTTAATCAAGCTGTAATCAAGTAATCGAGAACTTCATGATTTCAAGTACGTTTCGGATAGTTTTTTTCTGAAACGAAATTATGTTCTTACTTAAATTTGTTTCTAAATAACTCTGAAATCAATGCTGAAATATTAATTTCATGCTAGAATTGTACAAGACATTTTTGGAAATTTAAGAAAGCTGTTGACTGAATTTCTGTGAAATCGTTACAGATCGAGAAGATTGTGTGCGCCCTGCCGGATGTGACCGAAAGCGATATCGAATCGATAGGCCCCAGCTTCGGGTCGGTGCTGCTGAGCAAGAAGGTCACGCGCGAACGCAAGAACCTGCTGGAGGAGATGCTGTGCAATTGCTGTGAGGATGCGATGTCCCTGATCAAATCGCTGCTGATTTTGGATCCGTGCAATCGCCTGACCGCCAAGGAGGCGATATTGCATCCGTATGTGCATCGCTTTCGCTCCTCCTCGGCGAATATGGAAATGCGCAGCGATATCAAGCCGGCGTTGGATGACGATGTCCGCTATGCGATCAACGACTATCGCACCACATTGTACGAGATGATATCGCCCGAGTCGCGTCTCAACTCGCGTCAGGGTTCCAGCAAATCGACCGCGAATGCGAGCACGAGTACGAGTAGTCTAAAACCCCCCGGAAATATAACCTATATACCCTGCACACCGCGTACGGCGGACAAGGAGCTAGGCATGGATAATGCCACGCGTCCCACTCGCAACGCAACAAAATCCAGGTGAGAGATTCTTACTTGATTCAAGGCAGGAAAGCGTCGCATTGTCCGAAGAACGCAAGTAATTGTCTTGTAATCCGGACGCTTTCGATGTTGCTAGTACCATCATGATTGTTTCTAAATTTTTTATTTGTATAACGAAATTCCTGTAATCATCCCAAAATTTATACTGAAATATCAATTCAGTGACGCACTAGAATTTGGCAAGACAATTATTTTTTAATTAAATTTTATTGTGGAAATTCTAATTTCTGGCTAATTTTTTCTAAGTGTATATACTGCACTTTTTGGTGGCTTTAGAAGAGGCTTAGGGGCTTAGGTGTTTAGGGGTTTAGAGGTTTAAGGGTTAGAGGTTTTAAAGGTTTAGAGGTTTAGAGGTTAAGGGGTTTAGGGGTTTAGGGGTTTAGGGGTTTAGGGGTTTAGGGGTTTAGAGGTTTAGGGGTTTAGGGGTTTAGGGGTTTAGGGGTTTAGGGGTTTAGGAGTTTAAAAGGTTTAGTGGTATAGGGGCTTAGTGGTTTATGGTTTAGGCGCTGGCTTAGGCAAGGCTTTTCTCTAGCTACACGCTCGCTCTTGCAGATATCGTCAATCGTAGCATCGGCGCTCCACGTCCTCCATAGCGACGACCAGCTCCAACAGCAGCCAACCAACAACTACAACAACAACGACAACATCGATAACAACAACGATAACAACGATAACTAACAAGACCAAGACAGCGACAACAACAAATGCCAAAGAACAGCAACTGCATCAACGCATGGCAGCAACTTCCGCTTGCACTTCCACTTCCGCTTCCGCTAGCGTTGCCGCTGCAACCGCCGCTTCCGTTTCCGCTTCCGTGATCGATTGCACGCTGAAACAACCGCAACAGCGCCTCTCTCGCACCTGTCAGCGTCGCTCCACGTATCCGCATTCAGCGTACTCGCATTCGCTGCCCCGTTGCCTGCCTCGTTTGGCCTACCATCCGCGATAACAGCAACAATCGAGGTTAGAGCGGCTATCGATTACAATCAAAATATATTTGCAAACAAATGTGCATACAACAAATTATACTAGGCAACAAATCTAGCCATTTTTTTTTGCATAGCAATTGTTAAGTCGTTTTTTTTATAAATATTTAAAAATTTAAATTAAAACAATCTACAATTTTTTTGGAATCGTTGTAATTTTGTGCTTTTTACAGCGATTTTACTTTACAAAAGCTAAAAAAAACTCCTTAGAAAAAGACACAGTTAAAAAAATTCGTTAAAAGCAACTATGTTATAAACTAATAAACCTAAGCATAACTGTACCGAAAATACTAGTCAATATCTGTAAATACTTCTGTATACTTGCACCATTTCCATATAACCGATATGTATGCTAAGTGAAGCCTGCCACGCCTACGCCTTGACCCTAGCCACCTACATCGATAATTGGTCAATTTATTGCAAAATCTTGGTTTTAATGCAGAGAAAACCGTTTTTAAATCAGTCCAAATCTAAATTTTTAAAATATTTTTTTAATTGTTGAAAATAAATTATAATTTTGGTACGAAAGAATTGCTTATTATTTATTCAAATATTGATTTCTCTTGAGCCCCTGGCAACTTTTTCAAAATTATACATTGAAATTTAGACAGTCGATGAATCGATTGTAAAATTCAACAATCGATGGTCGGTTTATGTCGATAAATATCGAAGATATTGATAAATGTTTTTATATAAAAAAAAATTAATAATTGAAATATTGATTTCTCTAAATCAATAATAAAAATAATTTTATTTCTACATTAAGCTATAGACAGTCGATTAATCCATTGTAAAACTATATCGATATTTATCGACACTATCGATTGTTTTGCCAACACAGCCAAACGCCCCGACTCACAACTAACAACCAATTTACAGGGTATGCGTCCACAATCAGATGCCCAGAAATTGCAACAAGGCGTGCTTGGAGGAACATCGCAAGCCGCATCCACATCCGTTGGTGCAACAACGCGGCAAGCGTCATGTGGCAGATGGAAATGGCAATGGAAACGGAAATGGAAGTGGGAATCAGGGGACGACGGCCTTGCGGCGTGAACTGGCGGCCATGGCTGCCACAGCGCCACGTGTGGCATGCAACAGCAACAGCAACAGCAACAGTAACTGGCTGCCACAGCAGCAGCAGAAGCCGGCAAAGCAGCTGCTGCAGCATGCCAGACGCAGCTGGTCCCCCCCAGCCTTGCCCCTCGCCGTGCCCACCCTGGCGGAGGCGGAGACGGAGCCGAGCCTTGCAGCAGGCGGGGCACGCGCTCGCCGGCCGCGCAGGGAGTGCAAAAAGCGGCTGCAGCAGGAGCAGCGATCCCCTTCAGCCATCCCGCTGGACACCATCAACATACAGATGACGCTGGAGCGCCTGAAGCTGCAACACGTGCAGCTGCAGCAGAAGCAAAAGAAGCTGCACAAACAGCAATTGCAGCTCGATGGCATCTACGAATCCGGTGGCGCCTCCAAGCTCTCCACCAATCTGGAGATGCGCCAGGTGACGGCCACGTTCGTCTGCTACAAGTCGCGCCTGAATCGCCTGCAACAGGAGATGGCCAAGTGCAAGAAGCGTCTGCTGCACTACGTCCAGGACAACAAGCAGGTGCTGAACGAGCAGACCATACGCCATCATCTGGACGCACTGATGCAGTCCACCCACCCCGCCCACCCCTCCCAGCCCCTACACGCCGCCTGCAGCTCGGAGCGCGACGCCAGCCGTGGCTGCCGTGGTGCGATGCTGACGCAGGAGCAGCTGCTGCTGGCCAGAAACAGGCAGAAGCAGCTGCAGCTGCGTGAGTTTCTGGCACGCGACGAGCACAACGCCAACGCCTACGAGCTGCCCGATCTGGGAAATGTCTATAAGGCCGGCAGCTATAACGCTCATTCCCAATCTCAATCCCAATCCCAATCCCAATCTCAATCCCAATCCAAATCTCATACGCCTAGTCAGATTCCCATACGATGTAAAGTAACTGCCACACAGGCCAAGCATTGCCTCGGTCCCGTCACGCACGTCTATTCCTCCTACTTTCCCACAAAGGACGTGCAACACTGGGAACCCCCGGAGCAGATCTGGAAGGATTTGATCTGTGCACCCGGCTCGAATGCCAAGGCAACACATCCAATCGTAACGTCGCCCTTCTATGATACCTTGCGCATTCAGGAGGCCAATTTCTACAAGGATTTCGACCTGAGTCAGCATATTACGCACAAGTAATGCTCCAAAACCAACAAAATATCCATCCACACATCCAACAACGGAACTAACCGAGCCTCAAGTAGTTTCAAATCATTTCGAATTGTTTCGTTTTGTTCAACTATAGGCAAATATACAATCAACAAACGATGCAGATCCAACTCTAGGTCTTTTTTTTCATGTAGCTTTCATAATAGATCATTTTTCTTAAATAATACTTTCGAAATCGCCATACAGCGAAGAAACTGTGCAGCTTAATTTTTAGCTTTATTCTGTTTCATACAGGTTTCGTAATAAATCATTTTCGCAGATCATACTTTTAAATTGCTTAAACGCAAAAAGCAAAACTTTGAATGCGCATAACTTTGTTAAAACTCAACCGATTTTCATGCGGTGTGGTTTTTTCTTAATCATTTAAGTTTGTAATTAAAATTTGAGTAATACATCAAAACAAAAAAATTTGAAAATTTTTCGAAAATTTTAAGTTTTTCTTCCCCTTAAAAAATATGAATTTTTCAGGAAAAATTTATTTATTTAAAACCGTAAGAATTTATGCTTAAACGAATTGTATTGCAAAATATAGATTTAAGGGCCAAAATCGATATATCGAACCGGTTTAAAAACATCGATAATTTCGAATTTTCCATCCATAGCTTTGCAGCTCTACTTCAGATGCTTCACTCCTAGACTTACATTTTTTTTATAGGCTTAAACTAAAAATCTGTATAATATAATAAATTTGCAATAATTTTAAATATTCTAAGGCAGTAATAATTCTAATTAATTTCTATAGATTAAACGAAGTAGTATATTATTTGAAATATATGCTGAATCAAAATCAAATACTTCCACCTTGTGTTCATATATAGAGTTAGGTATTCAAAAAGGTACTACTATAGGAATTTCACAAATAAATGCAGTTTTAAATTGAATTAAAAAAGTTATTATTGATTTGAAATGTCGATTCCAATTATTATAGGGGCCTAAATTTGAAATAAATGCTAAATATAGACTGATAAGAGTGGACTGCGCAAGAAACTGGCAGATGAGAGTGCTACAGTCGTGAGTGCTTGACAGCAAAATATAAATTAAACTGTAAAAAAGGAAACTATTAAGTTATTGAATTCTTAATAAATCAATATAAATAATTAAGATAAGTAGGAGTGCTACAGTCGTAAGTACTAGATACATTACACTGTTAAAAATGAAACTATTTAGTTAAAAAATCCCTTTAAAAAAATACTGTAAAAATCTTAATCAATAAAAATAAAATAAACAGACAGTTAAAATAACAAGAGTTTCAAAATTCTGAATAAGTGATTATAAATAATAAAGATAAGTCGTAAGCACTCGACATGAAAAAGCGGTGTAGTTTCTTTTGTATGTTTATTAAAGCAAAATGGTATTTACGTAGATAGGTTCAACAATATATGTATAGTTGTATCTGTATATAATAAATAATGTCTACAGTTAGTATATATAGTAGATTTATATATATGTATATCGTTCATACCAGTATGTATATAATGCCGACGATACAACATCGTTAATTGCAATTGGATGGGCTGTGTAAGCCCCATGACTATCAAAAGTTGAACACAATAAAGCTCTAGATACAATAAGTAGAAGATAAGAGTACGATAGTTACGAGTAGTACATCCAATATTTTAATACAAACCATACAATACATATGAAAAGTGTTTGATTCAACCTCGAACTTAATGTTGATAATTGTATTAATCATGTTTCCCCCTCATAAGATCAATAAAACCAAATTGTATCGAATGCATCGCTAATAACTATCGATAGTACTGGCGATAGTCTTACAAAACATGGAATAATGCGCTTAAAAGCTATACAACAAATACAGTTACACACAGATACACACGCACACTCACACAGGCATACAGCTTAAGGGAAAATTTATCTATTAGATTTGAATATAAGTTTAAAAAAAAAAAAGGTTTCCATTGTTTTGGGTATGGCGATAGTTTCCTAACAAACTGGAAGACCCCAAACGATTGTTTTGCATGGTGAATTTCAAATTTCTTTTGTCAGCTGAAGGCTTTCCGATCAGTTTTTCTATTTCCCTAGGTTTTCTTCTTCTTGTTCTTGTTTTTCCTTTTTGATTTCGATTGCTGTTCCAATTTCACTTTGCGAGCAATCTTTTTTCCGATTCGAATCGGCTGTTCGGATTTACCTAGGTTTTATGCTTCTGTGCAGCAGGAATCCTTTGACGATTTCGATTACTGTTCCGATTCTCATTCTCCGAAGTTTTTTGATTAGGATTCCCCTAGAATTAAGTTTTTTGGAATCACCTTTCCGATTTCGATTGTTATTTCGAATCCCTTTCTCTCGAGGTTTTACAAGGAATTCTTCTTCCGATTCACCTAGGTTTTCCGCTTCTTGTCCTGCTTAGAAAATCGCTTTCCTATTTCGATTGCTGTTCCGAAGTTTTACGAGGATTCCCTTTTTCCGATTCGGATTCCTCTAGGTTTTACGTTGCTTTTTTCTGCAGTAGGAATCTCCTTTACGATTTTGATTGATATTCCAAATCCATTTTTGTCGAGGTTCTATAAGGAATCCTTCTGCCGATCCCCCTAGGTTTAACGCTTCTTGTTCTGCAGTATAAATTCTTTTCCGATATTCATTCTCCGAGGTTTTAGGAGAAATCCATTTTCCCATTCGGATTCCCCTAGGTTCTACGCTTCTTATCCTTCCGATTTTGATTGCTGTTCCAAGGTTTTAGGAGAAATCGCTTTTCCGATTCGGATTCTCCTAGGTTTTACGCTTCCTTTCCTTCCTTTTTCGACTCCTGCTCCGAGGTTTTACGAGGAATCCCTGCTCCGATTGGGATTCCCCTAGGTCTTGCGCTTCTTGTCAAGCTGCTGCTGCGGCAGCTCCTCCTGCAGCTGCAGGATGTGCTCCATGGGCTGCGGCTTGCCGTCCTTGTCGATGAGGGCCGGCTGAACGATGCCGTCCTTACGCAGCTGCTCCAATATGCTGACCAGCTGCATGGCCTCGTACTCCTTCTGCTCCTCGGACATGCCCTCGAGGGGATTACGCTTGGGCTGCTCCACACAGCCGAGCACCGGATTGAAGCACTGCTGCTGCCGCTTGTACTCCTCGGTGTCGCTATCCTCGCTATCCGAGGAGTAGTCGGTGCCCTCGATGCGCCTGCAATCGAGCACGCCGCGCTTGGCAAAGAGTCCGGCGGCATTGCCGTAGCCGGTGTACTTGATCATGCGTCCCACATCCTCCTTGCAGAGCACGAAGAGCAGCTCCGCGGACAGATCGCGCAGTATCATGGCGGGCAGGGTGAGGAAGCGGCACAGATGATTGCGCAGCTCGTTGCCAATCTCCGGACGCCGGCTGACATCCTTCAGCGGCGGCAGTATCTCATGCCGCAGATAATGACGCATCACGCGATCGCTGCGCGCGCACTTGACCAGCACGGTGAGCACCGGGGAGATCAGCTCATTGCAGCTGGCCTCCGACTCCTGCCTGGCCAGGCCGTAACGCAGATAATCCAGCAGCACCGCCAGGCCGCGCACGTTGCGCTGCTCAAAGCACAGCGCACAGCATTTGCCTGTGGCAGCAACAGCATCGGCAGCATCGGGGGCATCATTTTTGCATTTTTGCTGCAGTTGCTCCATGGTTTTGTCGTTGACGCACTTGACGGTCAGCTCGATGAGGCAGCTGCTCGAGATGTTGGTCAGCAGATTGATGGCGTGCATCACCACCGCCCGCTCGCGCTCCGTCTCCAGCTGGGCGTGGCGCAGCAACAGCTCGCGCAACACGCCCGTCAGATGCAGGCTCTGGATCTCGTGCTCGATGGGACTGCGATCCGGCGTGCTGGTCACGGTGAACATCACCTTCAACAGCTCACAGATGGTGTTCAGCTGCAGCTCCTCCGCCTCCGTATCCTCCCCCTCCGCCTCCTGCTCCGCCAGCTTGTCATCCAGCCATTTGGTCATGTAGGTCAGTCCATTCAGATCGATCTGCAGTCGACTGCGCGCCGTCGTCTCCAGCGCCGTCAGCAGAAACAGCAGCTTCATCTCATAGTACTCCAGATTCCCTCCACTCGATCTTCCGCCTCCCCCTCCGCCCCCTCCTCTGCTGGCCAGTCGCTTGACAATCGCATCCAGCGCATGCTGACGCATGCATTGCCGCCTACAGTCGGCGCTCTGATAGATCAGATTGCAGAGGCACTTCAGCGCCTCGCCCATTATCTCCGTCTGTTGCACGCTCAGCGGTGTCGCCTCCGCCTCCCCCTCCCCCTCCGCTGCCTCCAGCTCGCCGCCCCCCAGCCCCGCCAGCGACAGCAGCGTGCCCAGCTCCTGCTCCAGATAGTGCGTCTGCAGGCTGAACTCGTCACGCGTCAGAATGCGCACCGTGTTGAGGCAGAGGGGGTGCAGGGGGGCGAGCGACGCGTCCCCCAGTATACCGAATATCGCCAGCCACAGCTCCAGCCATTGGTTGTCCGTATGGAAGCTGTCGAACACCAGCAGATTCGCATTCTGCGGGCAAAGCACAAACAAAACTATTAAAAATTGTATGTGGGCGGGGCTGATCAGTCGGACGGGCCCGACTGTAGCATACCCTGTAGCCTATATTGTAAATATAATTCTATAACGAAGCGTAGCAGCTTCTCCAGGCGAGCCATGCAACGCCTGCGATATTGTTTCGCTAATATCTCCTGTGTTTATTAACCGATATCAATAAGCTTTTTAGCATAGGTCAAAATAATGAAATAGAGTATATATATTCCGAATAACAACCTTTTATGTTTAATATAACGCTTGTTATTTGGTTTTTATCGATTAGGGCGTAAACGGGGAGTGACATCCAATATTTGAAATAAACTTTATCTGCTTATAGGCCCACCAACTATTGAAAAACGAATTTATATGACTAGATTTGTGTCTTTTAAATTGTTGAACGTATTCTATTTATGTTCATTGTAGGCGACAGGGGCGTGGCATCCACGATTTGCAATACATTTGATCTGCGTATGGCATACACCTTTCAAAACTGACCAAAACGGCTGCTCTAGCTTTTATTGTTTAGGAAATCTCAACGTTCATCCAGACGGACGGCCGGACATGGCTAAATCGACTCAGTTCGTCATTTTGATCAAGAATATATATAGTTTGTGTCTCAATGTTGTTAACCCTGTTTTTACCCATTTTTCGATGGGTATAAAACCCAGTAAGAACGGAGCTACAGTCGGACGTAACCGACAGCAGAAGACTCTGTTCTTTTATGCTTCAATTGGCAGATCTGCCACGCCTACTTCTGTCTGTTACATACATTCTCCCAATGTTATTCTTACAGGGTATACCCAGCAGAATACCCTGTAGTCTTATGTGACAATGGGGGCTCTGCCACGCCCACTTCTGCCTGTTGCACACAGTTTACCACTGCCACTAACTTAAGCGACCCCTTTGCCATTTTTTAGGTACAGGCACCAAAATAACAGTTTCAATGTGTGTGTTGTTGCTGCAGTTGTTGTTGTTGTTGTATTTACCTTTGTATTGAAGTCGCTGAGGATGGAGGCAATCTGGCTGGTCTCCTTGCGCTCCAGCTGCTTGAGCTGCTCCGCATCCATGATGCCCGCTGTTTCTATGAGCGCGCCAAGTTGTCTGCTCGCTTATTGGCTCGCCTGCTGGCTAATTGGATTTGTGTTTTGAATTTAATTTAATTGCAGTTGTAGTTGTTCTAATTCAATGTTAATATGGGCGCAAGCGCTAAATAATCCCGAAAACGCCAATGCGCCGAAAAATACCGCATGACCGCGCAGCTGCTGTTCTGGTGTTTTTTGTGGTTCTTTTTAGTTGCAACTGCAAACTTGCCAACACTGCATTCAAATATTTTTTATTTTTGTTTTTTTTTTTAACAGTGTTAAATAATTTTGGAAAATTAAATCTATGAAGAAACAATAATGAATAGTTGTAAATATGGTAGCTATACATTTCTACGATATTTATTTATTATTGGTGCATTTTGTTGGTATTAAGTGACCACCGTGACTGCAGCATAAAATACTGCCCATAAAATGCCAATTAACGATAACAGCACACGCAAGCCAGCTGCAAAAAACAAAAACTATCGATAAACAGAAACACCGTTACAATTGAATTGGCACTTGGCGCTTGCACATTTGAATCATGAATTTATTTGATTACAAAAAAATACATATTCGTGTTTACATTTATGCGCAGTGTATGCTTGTTTTTTATTGTGTAAAAATATAAATATATGTTTGTAGAAAATAACATGTATGTATTTGTTTTTTTTTGCGAGATTTCATCTACGTCTTAAAACATTTTGTCAACGTAGGCGCAACTCGTGTTTTTTTTTGTTGTTTTCATTTGTTACATGTATGTATGTATATGTATGTATGTATGTATGTATGTACTGTAGTTAAATACTTATAGTTTGCTTAGGTATAAATAAAATATTTAAAAGTCGACAAATTCGACGGATCTACGCCGCCTATAGCAGATTGGATCCAATCTAACTGGCTTCCATTTCTTCTTTCTCTACAGAAAATACGAGCACAAAATGAAGGTGAAATAAAACAAGAAGAAAACAGAAGAAACAGAAAAGAGAAACAATTAAAAATAAATGCATATAAGTTAATTAATTATAATGTAGATAATGTATAAAATACAACATTTTGTTGCATAAACTTGCAAAGGGAATTCGGAATTACAGCGAAACTTACAAGCTATAGCTGCGTAAATTATGAATACATTTTATCCGAATCGAACAATTTAATGGTATATAGCTTTGCAAGCTTATATTCAGTGGGCTCTGCTTGTCTTTCGTGTAAATTTGCACTAACTAAGAACTAAATGCATATGGTATAATAAATGTGTATGTAGAACACCAAGCTATAGGTCGTATGCCTCAGAACTATCGCCGTTGCTATCGCATACGATGCGATAGTAGCAGCGATAGTTGTTGATTTATGTTTCGCAGTCTTGGGCAGTTAATGGGGAAGCACACGACAGCATTTGAACAAGTCTTTAGTTGTTATCAGACAGATCAAACTAAACGTTATGATAATATCAGATATTCACAGGGATCGTAATTATCATAATTTTTTAAATATAGCTTGTAAAACAAAAGTTATTTGATGATTTAATTTAAAAAAAAAATAACTGGAAGCTCTCTTTTTCAATTTTTAAATTGCAAATTGCAAATAATAGTCATTTTTCAATATTAGTAAATAAAAATGAAATTTAAAATAATTTTTGAATTTTAATTTTCAATATCTTTTATGTCAAATGAAGTATTTTGAAAATTTCAAAATATATATATGATCTATAATTCAATTCATTGGCAAACAATATGCCTAAAAATAACTTAATAATAATATATAGTAAATCGAAAGAAAGGAAATATCTCAAAAATGTTTATTTCAAACATGAAAGATAATTATTATATTCAATTTATATAATATGTACAAATTGAAAGTTAATATTTTATTTTTTTATAAAAATTTAAATGTAATGCCTTTTTTTTCAATTTTTATTATTGAAATTAAGTTTAATAATTTTAAAATAAATGATATTTTAAATAATACATATAATAAATGATATTATTTAAATCTTATTCAAAATTCGCCTTTAAAAATATATGTCTTTTTTCACTCGTTGTGCTGATAATTTTGGGTTTAATTTTTTTTAAGCTCGCAATTATTATTTACGATCCCTGGATACTCAGATAAAGATACATTTAAATGGGGAATGTTGGATTTTAGTTGGGACAGTGCATGCGCTTGTTGCTAGTTACTGGGGGTTTTCTTTTTGGTCAGTTTGGCAGGCATTCGGAGCATTGGAAACTGTTAAATGTTTGTTTTTCTTTTTTGCTTTTTATCACTAGGCTTGAGATTACTTTAGAGCAGATAGCAGTGTGTGTGTGTGTGTCTGGTGTGTGTATGTGTGTGTGTGCGATAAGAACACAGACTAAAGCACACATATGTAACTACAGCCGCAGCAGCCACAACAACAGCAACAACAACAACAACAAACAAACAACAATCAATCAAAATCAAAATCAAATTGAAGTTCAACTAAACTGTTGCACTGGCGGGGGGCTGGGGGGCGGGCGGTATGACGTTCGGTATGGCCACAACGCAGGCCCCGGCACGCGGACAGGACATGAGGGCCAGCTCATTCCAGGCATTCCGCACCGGATCGTACTCCTCCACGTTCTTCAGCGCATGCATCCCGTCGTAGCCCCCAACGACAATCAAACGGTCGCCCAGCAGGGCGCATCCAATCGCATCCCGACCCAGGGCCAGCGAGCAGATCTGCGGATTAAAGCAAACAGTAAAAAAATAAATAAACCAGAGATCGAGCAAGGTAAAGCCTACAATATTGTTACTTGAATATCTTCTGTGTTTATCAACCGATTGCAATGCGCTTTTCAAATTAGATTGCTGTTATGGTAGAGAGCATATATTCAGAGTATCAATTCTCTACATTCAATACTACGCTTGTTATTCGGGTTTTATCGATCTGGGCGTAAAGTAGGCGTGGCATGCCACATTTGATATAAACTTCCTCTGCTTACTCTATGTATCTATATACATTCAAAAATTGACTGCTCTAGCTCTTATAATTTCTGAGATCATATAGTTCATATAGGGGGTAGCGACTTATCTCCGCGCGACATATCTCCGCCGAGCCCAAAACGACATAGCTGACGCTGTCGATTCAAATATTCAAATATATTTTCGCAGTGACTTATAGAGTATACATTTTTGTGCGGAGATTTTTCGCTGTCTCCGCGCGGAGTTATGTCGCTTTTAATAGCGTCATATCTCCGCCAAGTTGAAAACGTCATATTTCCGCGCGGAGATATGTCGCTCTTAGCTCGGCGGAGCTATGTGGCTTTGAATTCGTCATATCTCCGCTCGGAGTTATGCCGCTTTTAGCTCGGCGGAGATATGTCGTTTTCAAGCGACATAGCTCCGCGCGGAGATATGGCTCGGCGGAGATATGTCGTTTTTAAAACGTCATATCTCCGCGCGGAGATATGTCGCTTTGAAAACGTCATATCGACATAACTCCGCCAACAAAAAAGCGACATAACTCCGCTCGAAAATTGTACCGGGCGGAGATCTGTCGCGCGGAGATATGACGCTATGCCTTTATATAGACAGACACACAAGGCTTGATCAACTCGTTCTATACACTTTGTGAGGACTGCCACGCCTCCTTCTGCCTGTTAAATATAGTAATTAGCCCATCTGTTTTCGAAGTAATTCAAGAATTTATGCCCAAATAGAAAAAGCTAATACTGACCAGCGTCCAGGTATCGGTGGCTGGATCGTAACGCTCCACAGTCTCCGTGCGTGAGACCATGGGATTACTGGCCGGACAATCGTGCCCTCCCAGGGCATACAGAAAACCGTTGGCGACAGTTACCTGAAAGTAATACACATTATATAGCACATTGTCATCGATAACTTTGGTATTTGAAGCTCTTACACCCACTCCGCCACGACGTCGATTCATGGGCGCCAGGAGATTCCATTTGTTGGTGTGCGGATCGTAGCACTCGATGGAGCGATGGCAGACGGATCCATCCCGTCCTCCCACGGCGTACAGACGATTGCCCAGCACCGCGACCCCGGCAGTGGAACGCATCGAAGACATGGGCGCCACGTAGCTCCAGGTACGCGTTATGGGATCCCAGCTGCAAAAGATAAGAGTAGACTCGAGTTTATTTTCATTTCGGGTTTAAATCGGAATTTAAAACTAAAGGTATAGAAAAAAATCTTTATATATTATCGATATTATATAAATCGATATTTTCACATACCTAGATTTATTATAATAGATTATAAATTCAATTCACAAGACATTTTTTTAAAACAACTATGCAAATATCGATAGGATCGATATAAATCGATAAATTGCTATATCTAGAGTTTTTGGAAAATAAAAAAAAAACTATTGCCGATATTATTGATATAAACCAATATTCTTTTTTATATTTCTAGGTTTTCCGTAATGTATCTCATGCATAAGAAGAAAACTATGCAAGTATCTATCTATCCATATAAATCGATATTTTAATATATCTAAATTTTTAAATATTTCATAATGCCGATATAAATGGATATTCTTGTAGATTCTCACCGCTCCACAGTGTTCAGGTAGCTCCATCCGTCGTGTCCGCCCACCGCGTAGAGCGGGCCCTCGAGTACCGCGACGCCGAGACCATGCCGGGGCGTGGCCATGGGATTGAGGGGCGCCCAGGCCATGGTGTTGAGATCCAGGCTCTCGACGGTGTTGAGGGTCTTGAGGCCATCCCGTCCGCCCACGAGTATGAGCTTGTCGAGCATGACGGCGGCGCCGAATTGGAGGCGTCGTCCGGTCATGTGCTTCCAGGGCGACCATTTGTCGAGGCGGGGACAATAGCTCTCGATGCTGATGGCGCCCTTGTGGGCGTCCATGCCGCCCACGGCGAGCAGCCGGCCGACGGTTGCCTTGCGGGGCGTGGTGCGCTCGGTGGCGATGCGGGAACGCCGCTCGGGCATCAGGTGCCATTTGAAGGCCTCCATGACCAGCTGCTGGCATTCGTTGGCCGTGCAGACGGACTCCACGTGGTCCATGATGAAGGCCGGCTGGAGCAGGGGCAGACGGACGAGGGCGAGCAGCTCGGGGATGTGCTGCTCCCTGTTGGGTGCGTCGTAGCGCACCCAGGACATGAGGCTGTGGAAGACATCCTGCTCGGAGGGCACATTGAGATCATCGCTGCACAGCAGCTTGCCCAGCTGATCCGAGTTGAGCTGGAAGAACTCCTGATTCTGGCACACCTGCATGAAATACTGGCAGGTGTACGCCTGCGCCAATCCCAGCAGCGTTGTGCAGCTCTGCTGCTCCGCAAAGAACGCGAATCCCAGACAGTTCGACGGATGCAGTTGACGGGCCAGAAAATTGCAGCACGCCGTCACCACCGAGTTCAGCTGCAACAGACACGCGGTCGCCAGCAGCGTCTCCACCGTGTCCTCCCGCAGCTCAATGAATCCCGTATAGCAGTACTGCACCAGCAGCTGCAGCGCGTCCCCGTTCACCTCGCCCAGCGTCACCTCGTGCTCCTTCGTCTCGCGCAGCGACCCCGTGAACATCGCCGAGAAGTAGGCGCTCGAGGCGGACAGCACCAGGCGGTGGGCGGGCACACTGCAAGAAAAACCAAGCGACAAATTCGTCATTTCAATATCAGCGGTATTAATAATAATCCTGTATTTCCCATTTTTCATAGGTACAGGGTATACAAATTTGGACAGGGCAGATCAGTCGGACGGGCCCGACTGTAGCATATCCTTTACCCCTTATATAATTTTTACACGAAGCGTAGCAGCAATGCTTTTTCTTCCAACTTTTTTACGTGTGCCAGCGATGCAACGCCAGCAATATTGCGTAGCTTATATCTCCTGTGTTTATTAACCGTTTTAAATGCGCTTCTCAGGATAGGTAGCGTTTATGATCTAGAATATATATGCCTAATTGCAACATTCTATGCTCAATATTACGCGCGTTATTCAACCTACCTATAGCAATAAAAATGGCTGCAATAGCTTTTATAGTTTCCTAAATCGACTCATCTCGTCTCCCTGATCAACAATATATATACTTTGTGGGGTCTGCCACGCCTGCTTCTGCCTGTTACACACATTCTTCCAAAGTTATTAACCCTGATTTTCTAATTTTTCAATGGGTACAGGGTATAAATACAAATGTTTTGAACGTAATCGATACAATTGATTGCGATCGAATATTTGTTTAGTTAAGACCGACTCGCAGTTCGGTTTCAAAGTTTATTAGTGTTTGCAAGTAATTTAATATGATTTATTGGATGCCCATACATCTATTACGTATTGTTTACTCAAATTAATTAATTGACGTGTTTAAATATAAACACAAGTGCGCATAAATTTGCTTTCTACGCAAAAAAAATATATATTCATATTTATGTAGTATATGTATATTACTTATAAAGATATTGATTGATATGCACTGTGCAGAGCAGAGTGTTGTCAAGACAGCTTTTTTGCCGACAGAACTGGCTATATTTTGTGCAATAAATAAAGCCGATTGTGCTATATAATTATGTTACTATAATTAAAGTAAAAATCTATACGAATGCGATATAATTGAGCCGGTAATGTATGATTATTTAAGTTAATCATTACGATTACATACAGCGTTGCCAATTTAGCTTGTCATAAATCTATTTGAAAATATATATATATTTATTTTAAATTTTAATTTTTATTATTTTTTTTTATATATTTGAATAATTGCATGTTTTATAATATATATTTTGAAATCTTTTATTTTTTTTAGCTATTTTGTAATTGAAATCAGGCTATTTGTGGCATCACTGATCACATCAATCATTCGCTCTATTTCAGTCTCTCTATCTGTCTCTCTCGCGTGCTCTTTCGCTTTCAGTTCATAAATTTGCGCTGCTGCAAAAATTGCGTCGCTGCTGGGGACACGGAGTGTGCGTGTGTGTGTGTGCAGAGAGAGAGAGAGAGAGCGTAAGTTGTGTGTGTGTGTGTGTGTGATGGAGCAGACAAAGAACTAAGTGAACTGCACTAAAGTGAAGGTCAGAGGATGGGGCCAACCAGCAGACAAGGGAGAGCGCAGTGCGTAAGAGTGAAAGAGGTAGCGAGGGGAAGAGGGAGCGAGAGTGGCATATGCCGGATGGTGAATTGCTAATGAGTAACAGCGCTGGGGTGGTGAGGGAGCGATGGGGGTGGGGGGTAATTGGGTTTTGCGCATTGCAACAACTTTCCATTCTTTATGCGCCTCTTTGCTGCTTTGTCTGCTTTTCACAGTGTTGCCGCAATTTTCAATTCAAAAAAAAATAGGCTAAATTTTTTTAAGTTTTTATTAGCTAAAAATGGCTAATTCATCGAAAAAATATTAAAACAAAAAATGTTATCAAGTCGAAAATCTAAAACAAAAACCAAATTGGGTTTATTTAGCTCTAATAGTTTGTCTGTTCATATGGACGGACCGATCAAGAATATATCTACTATAATATATTTACTAAAAGAGTGTCCCAACTCAGAGATAAACGCGTTTAAAGTTTTTAAGCGCCGGGAATCTCCATTTAAAGCGGAACGACATATTCTCTTCTCACGCTCTGTGTATTGAAAATAGAATATTAAAATTTTTACACAACTGATTAATTAATTAATCAACATTACTGCATCATTAACAAAAAAAAATCGCGTTTTTTTGACCTATGACACTTTGAGTAAATGAGCGATATGCTCTGTAAGAACCGCCAGATCTGGCGGGGAAACGGCGCAGTTGCCAACAGTGGTGAAGGTATGTGTGAAAAGGGCTGAATTTTGTTTGAGAACAGCCAAAATTTCGGGTTTTCCCCGTTTTACAAATGTTGTAACGAATGCTTTGAAACAACCGCCAGAACTGGCGGGAAAAAGGCGCATTAGCCAACAGTGGTGAAGGTATGTGTGTGTTTGACTCTCTCTCTCTCTCTCTCTCTGCGTGTGTGTGTGTGTGTGTGCTTGGGGCTGTCCACTTACCGCTTGCCGTCGACGCCAGCGATGAGGACGACGTCGCACAGCTGCTGGCTGTCCACGAACAGTTGCATGCGCTTGAGGACGCTGTCGGCGTGGTCGCGGCAGCGGAAGAACTCGTCCTGGCTGACGGCGGAGTTCAGGCTGCCCAGGCTGTAATCCCGCGAGAGCGACTCCAGCGTGTTCTCGGCCAGCATGGAGATGTGGCCAGAGGCGGAGGCGGAGGAGTCGCGGCTGGGGCTCTCTTTTTGGTTGGCGTTCACAGATGACATTTTCGCTGGCGCTGCCAACTCTTTGCAATGCACTTGAAAAAAAAACTATTAAAAATAAACTGCGCTTGTTGTTGTTGCTGTTGTTGTTAAGTTTGTTATTGTCCTGGCATGACAATTATGCAGCAATTGCCTGTTGCAATTGCGGAATTGCAGTTTCTCTCTCTCGCGGCACGTCCGTCTGGCAACGCTGGCTGCCTCTGACTGTTTGGCGCTTGTTGTTGTTATGGCGCGTGGTAAGCTGTTGCTTTGTTTAGCTGCACTTGCAGTTTCTCACGCACACACTCTCACGCACACACACAGACAGCTGTCTTCCCACTGAACCACGACGCGAGCTTTATGCGAGAGTATCGCTAAACTATTAAACTGGAGCTCGAATTTGATACCTATCGCCAAATTATCGAATTAGTTTTGGTTTTTTTTTTTAATATAAAACTAATAATTTTTTTGTTGTGGTTTAGCAATAGAGTTGTATCGTTCAGTTCAGACACAGTTCAATTGAACGGTTCCTCAAACTGAACCTGATTGCAGTTCAGTGAACGGTTCAGCGGGACACAGTTCACAGAGACACAGTTCAGTGGGACACAGTTCCGGGACACAGTTCACTTATATAGTTCCACCACAAAGCGGTAGAGTGCGCTGTAGTTTATCAGCGCCATCTGTGGGACACAGTTCAGTGCGACACAGTTCAGTGGGACACAGTTCAGCTGGACATAGTTAACTTAATACTTGCAACGTGGTAGAGTGCGCAGGATGCTCGGTTGCGTTTGCAAATGTTTATTGTTTTCGAATTTTTAATAGACAAATTTTAGAACTGATTAAAAATTAAATACACAAATCTAAAACATAAATGTGTTTAGAACTAATTTGCTATTAATTTGGATATATTTTATAAGTATGTTATTACCGCTTATAAAAAAAAAGTTTTTGATAAGCTATAATATAATAGCAAATAGTGAATATTGATTTTTATCATATATATATTATTTGATCATATTATTTATTAAATTCAATTATAATAATTATAATAACTGTAATATTATTAAGCAATACAACGCAACGCAAATAAATAAAGGGCGCTAGTAAACAACAGCGCCCTCTACAGATTGGTGTAGGAACTACGCAAGTGAACTGTGTCCCACTGAACACTTCACTGAACGAACTGTTCGTGCACCACAAAATGAACTAAAGAACTAAATCCCTAAATTGAACTACGATGAACAACTCTATTTAGCAACTGTCTGTAGTAACGAGCTATTGAGAGCGATTGCTTCGCTTAATTCTCGTTTGCAATATATATTACGAACTTTTGGTCCACTGGGTTTTAACGAACACACACACACGCGCAGGCAGTTGTCTTTTCACGACACACACACACACACAACTTCAATTATAACAAATCCGTATGCTGCTTTGTTTTTGCACTCGCTGCTCTGCTCTGCTCTGCTGTTGTTTTGCTTTTCAATTCAAGCATTTGTCACAATTGCGTAGTGCCTGGCAAGCCCTGACTAAGCACAAGAAGCATTTTAATGCCTTATCGAAACTAACAACAGCTGCTAATTTATTTATTTACTTTTTTGGCACACACACACTGGCACACGCACACACACGCACACGCACGCACGGAAGCAGAGCAACAACCGCAGTCACAATAACAGACCATTGTGAACTGGCGTTGCCACTTAAAGCTGAGTTTTGTCAAAGCGTTGCCAGCCCTAGCTTTGGCTGCGCGCCAAATTTGAAAGTATAAGAGAGCATCAAATTTCAAAAATATGCTCTCTTGATTGTCTCGTCATTAATAAATTAAATATGAACAAGAATTAACTTTATAATTTAAAAATATTAAAATAATTATATAATAATAGTTTAAATCAAATGTTTTTAAGCTTTGTAATGAAGTTTAATTTAAGTTGATGTTTTATAACATTATGTGACTATCAGGAATTTCCTCAGTAATAAATAAAATAAAGGTAAAGACAACGCTTTGTAAAATATATTTAAAAACTATTTAAATTATATTCTTTGTATTTAATTATTGACAATCTCTTCTGCATCTGCGATGGGCTCTGGTTCGCCCGTAACGAACATGGACAAATTCTCGAGAAATTCGATGTACTTGCAATGCTCGTGTACGGTAGCCAGATCGGAGAGGTTCCGTGCAAAGTCTTGGGTAATCCCCTTCTCCGCCAGCAGTTCGAGTAGAAGGCTATGCATGACATCGTTGAAAAGGCTAGCGTCAATATTCAAAGATGACTCGAGGCAACCGACCTTATTCATTGCTATTTCCTTTACAAAGAACACATTCTGCACGTACTTCGGATCCGATTCATCCAAAAACGCTTGCGAATTGAATTTACACACACAAGAAATCCAGAAATCTGTATGGGCTACTATAACTCCAAAGTCGGGCAGACTACGCAGCGGAGTAAAGTCATCGGGATCCTCTTGATTGTAGGGTACGCTCTGGCTCAAGGTGAAGAATATCTTGACGGTCTCCTCCTCGACCTCCTTGCTGAGTTCCACAGTGGCGCCGCAGAATTTGCCTGTGAAATCTGGGAACATATTGGGAGTTATGTTCTTCAGGTGTACCTTACGCTCTTGTATTATCTCGTAGGTCAGAAGCTCCACAAGTGTGCGTCCCGAGGGCGTTATAGGTCGTTTTGTACACTCTTCCTTCTCCGGAAAACATTTCTTCAAATCTTGCATTTTGATTCGGTTAACGGATAGAAGACGGACAGAGGACCTTAGTTTTGTGCTCAGTTTGAAAAGGTTTAAAAGGTTCGACATCTTCGGGTAAATAATAGAAGATAATTTCAACTACTTTCTCTCATATATTCCCAAATTTTGTAGGTTTTAAAAGTTCGAATTTATTACGAACGACAAATTTAGTCAATATTGTAAGAGAGTCAAATAACTAATGTTGATTTTCTGTTTTGTGCTGCCTTACAAGGCGTAAACTAAGCTCAAGGCCTGCTAGATAAAAATACTTCCAATTTCAGTAGATTAACATTATATTTATTTCAATTAAACATAAAGGTCTACAGCCCAAAACAAATTATCGGACATCCGATGTATTATTTCGAGCTCCATTTGATAAATGATGTCCGTTCCGGTTCATGTTTGCCTTGTGCGACCGTTGGGAAATACAGGAAAGCTAAATTGGTTTGGTGACGTATTCCGTTTTGGCGTCGACGGGTTGGCGGGTTAGCGGTTAGTCCTTCCCTTCGTCTTCGATGGGTTCTGGTTCGCCGATGGTAAACTTTGAAAAATTCTCCAGAAACTCGACGTACTTGCAATGCTCGTGCACGGTTGCCAGATCGGAGAGATTTCGGGCAAAGTCTTGGGTAATCCCCTTCTCCGCCAGTAGGTCGAGTAGAAGGCTATGCATGACATCGTTGAAGAGCCTAACGTCAAGAGTAAAGTTGTCCTCATCCCATTCGCCCATATGCAGCGCCATCTCCTGTATTTGGAACACACTCGGAGCGTTCTTCAGCTCCGCATCATCCAAAAACGCTTTCTGATTGAATGTACATAGACAAGAAAGCAATAAATCCTCACGGCGGACTAGAACCTTAAAGTCGGGCAGGCTGCGCAGCGGACCAAAGTCATCGGAATCATCTTGATTGTAGGGAATGCTCTTGCTCAAGGTGAAGAAGACCTTGACGGTCTCATTCTCGACCTCCTTGTAGAGTTTCACGTTGGCGCCGCGGAATTCCCCAGTGAAATCTGGGAACATATTGGGAGTTATGGTCTTCAGGCGCACCCGACGCTCTTCTACTATCTCGTAGGTCAGAAGCTCCACAAGTTTGCGTCCCGTCGGGGTTATGGGACGTGCTGTACACTCCTCCTTTGCCGGAAAGCATTTCTTCAGGTCCTGCAATTTGATGACGGAGAGACGACGGGCAGCGGACCTTAGTTTTGTGGCCAGTTTGTACATGTTTTTAAAGTTAGACATCGCCGATATGTGTATATCGCAAAAATAAATTTAAATGACTTTCTCTTATTAAAAGTTCGAATTTATTACGAATGATAAATTTAGTCAATATTGTAAAAGAGTGAGGTAATGAATTGATTTTCTGTTTTCGGATCGCTTACAAAGCGTAAACTAAGCTCAAGGCCTGCTAGCTAGAAAGAATTCCAATTTCTATTAAAAAGAGTGAGTGAGAGAGTGAAAGACAGAGTGAGAAAGAGAGAGAGAGAGAGAGAGAGAGAGTAAACACTATTTTTTTAACATCTTCCTTATATCGTATTAAACTGTTGAATTTGTTTTTAATCGTAAATTCTAATTTTAAAGCTTTCGGTAGCTGCTTAAGAGTTTTTATGTTTATTCTAATCAAAAATGAATTTTATTTAATATTAGCGAACTTAGAGTAGTAATAAATAGGTTAATAAAGAGCTTTTTTATACACATAAATGGTGATTTTTCATGAATTCCAATGCATTTAAAATAAACTTTAAATTTGATTAAATTGGAGTGGAAAAGTTTGGTTTCATAATTTCCCTAGTGTTCGTTTCGGATCGGAGTTTTGGGACAAAGTAAAATAAATCACGGAATTCCCGTTCCGGTTCCGCTTTCGGTTCCGGTTGGCAGCTCTTTTTACTAAAGACAATATTTTTTTTTTTATTGTAGTTGCAATTGTGCGTACAGTTTGATTGCTTTTATTTTAAGGTTATTTTGGTTGCGTTTGTTTTGTTTGCTGTTCTCCCGATGCTGTCCGTCCAGGCGCTCGCTTTGTACCATCCAGGGAAGGGGAGTGGAGTACCAGAGTATGTGGAGCAAAAGTTGATACAACAAGTACATACATAACGACATACAAATAAGTAACGCGTATGTGTGAGAGATGCGACCGTTGAGAAATACAGGAATGCTAAATTAGTTTGGCGACGTATTCCGTTTCGGCGTCGACGGGGGCAAGTCCATTGTCTTGCACACCCAGCCCGATATGTCCACGTCTTCCACCTCCGCCTTGCGTATCCACGAATGGCTCTAAAAGACCGAGAGAGAATATGGTAAATATAAGTACAGTACAGTTGGGTCGAATCGTTCGGAATTCCCCGATAATCCAGTTGATTAACTCTCCAAATTGCTTGGAGCTGTTTCTAATCATTTTTAAAGACTTTACAAATCTGTCCGACTTGTTCACCACAAATTTGATTTGATTCGATTAAAGTATATATTGGATACATCCGAGGGTGATTGATTTAATACTATATTTATCTTTCAACATAATCTTCTTTTAAAGCTATAAACTTCATACACTGATGCTCCAACTTTAGTTAAGCTCCTCAAGGTAGGAATTTGTCTCGCATATTATCTCTTCATTTGACTGAAATCGCTTTCAACCGATCCATTTTTAGAAATTTGGAAACAAATCCCACCCTCGTTATAGTAAATATATATGTATATCGTTGCTTACCAGCAATGTTTTGAGATCGGCGCGCTCATCGGGCTGCTTCTTAAGGCAGATGTCTACGAAATCCTTGAACTCATTTGAGAATATCTTATGCTCCAGCTTGGGCGGCGGTTCATTGACGATGTAATCGAGCAGCTCGAAGATGGCCATCACTTTGGGCTCCAGGACCGTCTGGTTGCCATCTTCGTTGTTCTCCGCGAATATGGACTCCAGAGCTGAGGTATCCGGGGGCGGAATCGGGTACATGCCAATGGCCATCTCCACCAGGGACAGACCTAGCGACCAGATGTCCGACTGTACCGAATAGTGGGTGCCCTGCAGTCGTTCCGGCTGCAAATATCAATTTCAATAAGTAAGCAGATTGATAGAGAGACAGAGTGATTAAAGAGAGTTAAAAATGGAGCTCTTCCAACATCGTTAAAGTGTTGGGGATTGGATTAGATTACAGGGGCAGTACCAACTAGTTCGGTTCGTCTATATTGTAGAGTTGAAATTGAAATTTAGCAAAGATAATTAAAATAATGTCCATCAATGGATACGACCTTCTTTCCACCTGTTAATCAGTTGCAGGAAATCCTATCTTATGAGCTGGTCTTCTTCGTAGAATTATTGGAAAAAACAAAAACTCTCCCGAAATTTAAATCGGTATGAAATAATTACAGTGTTCTACACACTGGCGTTGAGATGAGTATCCCGGGAATGGAATATCAAAAGCTGTTTTTAACGCTCCGATAATAATTGTTATTGACAAGATATCAAACCTTTCCAGACCATCCCAAAACCAATTTTAGGTACCTCAGACTGGAAAAACAATTCCATACCCTGGTAAAGGTAACGATCGTAAGTCCCCAAAAGATACTTAACCTCGTACGAAAGATTGCACTAAGGGAGGTACTACAGTTCGGAAAAGAATACAATAGATCTTTTTAAGTCGCGGTACATCTATCCCAAACCATATAATAACCTGCAAGTCATAACCCATATTTCAGGACGGACCCTACCAATTTGTACGCTCAATAAATTGAGGGAGGGGAGAACCGACAGTACTGACCGACATGTAGCTGCGCGTGCCGACAAAGGAGTTGGCCATGGAGTCTATCAGCTGACCCGACACGCCAAAATCACAGATCTTGATCTCGCCGCTGCTGTTGACGAGGATGTTGCTCGGCTTGACGTCCCGATGGATGATCGCATGCTTCTCCCGCAGGTAGCTGAGCCCCTTGAGCACCGCCAGCGTGATGCGTCCGAGTATGGACTCCGGAATTCGTCCCGCCCGCTTCAGTATGAGATCGAGGGAGCCACCATCCATGTACTCCATGCAGATGCTGATCTCGCCATCGCTGTAGAAGGCCCCATAGAAGCCCACAATGTGGGGAAAGTTGCATTCGTGAAGCACCTTCAGTTCGCGTAGGATTTGCTTTTTGATCGCCGGCTTTACCTCCAGATGGATCAGTTTCCGGGCCATTATCAGGTGTGTGAGTGTGTGGCGAACCTTCATGACCACGCCCCCATTGCCGGAGCCCAGTTCGCCCAGCTTCTCCAGATCCTCCTCGGACAGTTCGCCGATCTTCTCCTTCTGGCTGAGGAAGACCTTGATCCGCTTCCGCTCGGTATCATCCATATCCAAACCTTCCAGCGTCTCCGTTAAGGCATCGATGCTCGTTTTTGGCTTACCCAGCAAACTGTGTGTGCTTTAATTTAACTTTTTAATGAATTTATGCAGAACAAAACGAAAAAGTAGCATAACATTTTGGATTTGGGATTTTGGGATATATGGCATTTTTACCCCCAACCAACACCACAAAGAAAAACTCAAAATTACACAAAAAAAAGCTAAATAAATTTAAATATATGGAAATCATAACATCAAATTTCAAGCAGGTTCTATTGTTCGCTTTTGCAGTCGGGTGCGTCCGACTGAAATAATGACATTATTTTAGTAAAATCCAAGAAAAGTAGAAAAAATTAAAAAAAAAAACACAAGGAAAATACATTTTACTTTACGTATTTTTGCAATTATACAAAATAAACGCCAAATTTAACGGGAAAAAAGTGTATCTGACAACACTACCGCGTACGCAATATACCCGCTGTGCTGGCGCATGTGATTGTAGGGTATCGCTTTCTTAGTGGTGGGCGGAGAGGTGTGGTGAAGTGGTGCAGGGGTGAAGGGAGGCACATAACTTAAAAGGCAATTTTCTGGGAATCGCAAAATGTATACATATATATGTGTGTGCGTATATATATAACGTATATATATACGAAATGAATTTAAAAAACATATTTACTCTGTGCCGGATGGCGTTTTGAAGGGCGGAGTGGGCGCCACCTGGGCGGCGGCAACAGTTGCATCCGTATTTACCGGCGGCAGCACAAGGTTCAGTTTATTTTTCGACATCTTGGCCGGACCAACAACAACTACAACAACAACAACAACAATAACAAAAAGAACAACAACAAAAACCGATTCGTGCGGATTAACGTCGAGCGTTGGGCGCGGGTGGGGGTCGGGGGGAAGCGACGGCTGAAGTCGGCGTTTGCAAGCAGCCGCGAAGGCAATTGTTTTAATGGCACTGATGAATTGTGTACAATCGAATTCGATAACAAATATGCTATAATTAAATTGTACGATTTGTTGTTAACTATTTATTGCGAAAGGCGAAATTTGCTGAATTTTTTTTGTAATAGCCGAGATTGTTGACGATAGGTCGATATGCATGCCGCAGTTTTGTGGGGCGACCGATATACACACACTTATCGATAGCTGGCTACAATAGTCGCAGCCAGTGTTGCCAGTTTAGCTTATTTTAAATTGAGAATCTATACAAATTTTCAATCTAGGCCGTGGCTTCAAATTAGGCATTTATTTAAATTTTATTTAGCATACATTGTTTGCAGTGAAAAATTGAATACAATCAGCAAAAATGCAGGAGGAAACAATATATTTTATGAAATGGTGTTTTCTTTGTACAATAATTCGAATACTAACTGTAACCTGGTGAAATGAGGGGATTGATCAAAATTATGAAAATCAAAATGCGCAGCAATAAGTAGGTTAAAACTTTGTATGTCATTTTGGGCATTAGAGACGGTAAATCTTGCTAATTTTATGAAAAGCGAAAATAATATTTGGATATAATCTCGTCAAATAATTATATTGTAAACATGTTTACGGCAATAGTTTAGACGCGTTTTAATTATGAAATTCCAATAATGTTGTGTGTTTTTGTGTTTTTTTACATTTAGCTTCTATTTCAGCATACATATACATATGTATATTTTAGCTGCTTTTAGCTTATTTTTGCAGCCAATCAGCCTGGCAACACTGGCGCCAAGTGCGCCTATCGATTGCTGGCGTGAGTTATCGTTGCCTGTGAATGGCAATTGGCTTGCAATTTTGTTGTGGTGCCGTTTGAAATTAACCAAAAATCACAAGGAGCGAGGGAAAAAGAAAAGCATGAAAAATCTGCTGGCGCCGGAGCCAAGCGGCAACAGTTGCAATTTCCACAAGGATGCGCTGCTTGGCTTTGCCATCGAGCTGCCCGACGAGCAGCTGGACAGCGCTGTGATGCAGCTGCAGGCGGCAGCAGCAGAACAACAACAACAACAACAACAACAGCAGCAACAGCTGCAACAACAACAACAGCAACAGGAGTTGCAACAGTTGCAGCAACAGCAGCAGCAACACAACAATGACAACAGCAACAACAGCAACTATCATCTGGCGCTGTCGCCAACAGAGCTGCCCGACTGTTATCAGTTCGAGGGCTCGGAGCTGGTTAACGTGGCCAACAAGGACTGCGACTCGCTGGCCAAGTTGGCCTATAATCTCTACCGTCTGGCCAAGGACGACCACATCGTGATTGATCGGTGAGCTCCACTTAACAGCCTAATATACACTCAGAGAAAAAGCTATGCTAAAGTCAATGTTAACTTCAGTATAGCTTTTTATACCCTGTGCCCATTTGAAAAATGGAAAAACAGGGTTAATAACTTTGTGGGAATGTATGTATCAGCTAGAAAAAGGCGTGGCAGACCCCACAAAGTATATATATTCTTGATCAGGATGACAAGCTGAGTCGATATAGCCATGTCCGTCTGTCTGTCCGTCTGTTTGAACGCGTCGATCTCAGCAACTATAAGAGCTAGAAAAGCCGTTTTGGTCATTTCTGAAAGGTGTATACCATACGCAGAACAAGTTTACTTCAAATCTTGGATGCCACTCCCCTTCCGCCCACAACGAGCATAAAAAGAATTCATTCGCCAATTTAAGAGACACAAATCGAGTTATATAAATTCTGTTTTCAGTTGTTCGTAGGTCTATATCAGGCGCAGTTAGGGCTTTTTTCTAATTTTGGTTGCCACGCCCCTTTTACGCCCTAATTAATAAAAACTGAATAACAAGCGTAATATTGAACATAGAACGTTGTTATTCGGTATATATACTCTCTTCTATTATATTAAACTTTCCTGAGAAGCGCATTAAAATCGATCAATAAATACAGGAGTTATAGGCAGAGAAAGCATTGCTGCTACGCTGCCTATGACAGTTTTATAAAATTTTATAAAAAATATAGGGCACAGGGTATAAGACAGTCGAGCCCGTCCGACTGATCTGCTCCGCCCATTCTGGATCTAGTCAAATCTTTTTACAGACGGACAGACGGACAGACAGGGCTGGTAATGAATATAAATAGTTTGTGGGGTCTGCCACGCCTCCTTCTGCCTCCTTCTGCCTTACATACATTTTGACAAAGTTATTAACCCTGTTTTTCCCATTTTGCAATGGGTACAGGGTATAATAATTATGATAATATTATATGCCTAAATTTCACTCTCTCTCTCTCTCTCTCTCTATTTTGCTGTTGCATGCAGCAAGCGCAACGAGGTGGTGCGCACGGATGCGCGCACCAACCAGAAGACCATCTACCGCTGCATGGACCCCATTGGCATGGGCATGTCCGAGGGTAGCGGCAGCGGCAGGGAGCAGCCCACAACCAGCCACAGAGCCGCAGCAAATCGTGGCAGGAAACGCAAGGCAACTGCAACTGCAACTGCAACGGTTGCAAGCACATCGCTCGCTCCCGCTCTCTCCAGCACGCTGCCCGGCATTGTGTCGCCACTGCGCAGCTGCCACAATGCGCAGACGGAGCCAATGGCTGCCACAGATGCGGACAGCAGTCAGCGCACGCGCTCCGGCCGCGTGGTGCGCGCTGCGCTGCCTGCTGTTGCCGCTGCCTCTGCTGCTGCCTCAGCTGCCTCCGCTGCCGACTTGCTGCAGCAGCTTGTCAGCGAGCTGAGCGATAAGGACTATGCGGCGCCGGCAGCGCAGCAGCTGCAGCTGCCACAGCCAGCGTTGCAACAGCGTGAGGAACGCGCCGTGCCCCCCGATGCCGTCTGCCCCGGCTGCCAGAAGATCTTTTTGGGCCGTCGCCTGCAGCGGCATTTCGTCAAGTTTCCGGATCACATGCCCAGTGCGATTGCCGTGCGGCAGCAGCAGGAGTTGCAACTGCAACAGCAGCAGCAGCAGTTGCAGCTGCAGCAGGAGCAATCTCAACGACAGCAGCAGCCGACGCTGTTTGGCCTGCTCACCGCGCAGCTGCAGCGGCACAGCCATCTGAGCGAGGAGCAGCGTGCGGACATGTTTCTGCATGAGCTGAACGATTTTGTGGCACAGCTGCAGCTGCGCAGCGCCAGCCTGATAAGGAACACGTCCGGCATGCATTTTGTGAACGCGCGCATCGCACGCGTCTTGGGCATACCGGAGGGACAGTACGCCCTCGATATGAGCGCCATGGAATCGGCACAGGCGCCGACACCGGAGCCGGAGCTGCAGCAGCTGATGCACTGCGCCAGCGTCATCGGTTCGACGGGTGGCCGGAATCTGGTGGACTATCCGGGTCTTAGCATGTCCATGGATGACACGCTCACCGATGAGGCCGCCCAGCGTTTGAATCTCTCGGCTGGGGGCAAGCTGTTGCCTCCGTCGGAGGAGAGTCTGCTGCGCAATGTGGGCGATCTGATGCAACCGCCGGTGGTGGTGGTCATGCCCAGCATTCAGCTGGCCCCGCCCACTGTGGTGGGGCACGTGGTCAACGGTGGCGCCATGCTGCCCCACTACGATCACGCCAGCGACAACGCCGTCGAGGCGCTCACCATGAAGCAGACGCCCTCGAATGCCGCCATCCTCGATCTCAACGTCGACTTCTTTCAGTTCAACAACAACTAGCTCTCTCTCTCTCTCTCTCTCTGTATCTCTCTCCCTATCTGCATGCTGCTGCTCCTCTGCTCCTCCCTCCGCCTGCAGCTTAGTTTAGTAACCCAATTATATCTAGTATCTAGTATTATTTGTTTATAGACATGAAATGTGAACTGAAGTTCTGCAACGCATTAAATGCAATTGAAATTAATCAAACTCATCGCTGCATTTTATTTCCTGCGGCGTATACGAATAGCGCATACCCTGCAAGCAAACAACTCTGACTTTGTAGCTCAATTTCTTGTAATATAAACATTATTTCCTAAGCATTAAATTACACTGCCAAAATAATTTTATGTAATACAGTAGAATCCGGTTATAACGACGCCGCTTATAGCGTCCGTCCGCGTTATTGCGAAAACTCGATGGCTTGGTTGGTCCCCATACAAACTTATATGAAACGGCCTCCGCTTATAACGTCTCCGCTTTTAGCATCAAACCGCTTATACCGACGAGATTTTTCACAATTCAACCGGATATTGCGACGTGCCGAACAAAAAACAAAACTTTAAAGAGGAAAATTTGATTTCTTTAACAATGCTAAAAGAAGCAAACAAAATCATGGATTTTGTGTTTTTTCAATACGAAAAAGAAACAAAATCATGGATTTTGTCTTCCGGATATAACGACGTAAAATCGTCGGTCCCTTGAAAGTCGCTATAACCGGATTCTACTGTATTAAATTTTTTGTTTTGATTAAAAAATTAATTTGTTTTATTTTAAAACCTATTACGAACATGGCATCCATAAAATAAAAAAAATTTTTTTTGCTCCTTTCGGATAGTGCGTCTACCGGATATAACGACGTAAAATCGTCGGTCCCTTGAATGTCGCTATAACCGGATTCTACTGTATATATAGATATATATAACAATTAATACCCGATTCTGACAGTATTTTGGAGCGCGAAGAAGATTTTAAAATAGGCAACAAAAATTATCGAATTCTGGGTTCTTCAAATATCAGGAAAAACTACGCAACCGACAGTTAAATACCCTGCAGCGTTCTTTAAAACATCACACAAAGTGCTGTCGTTACCATACAATAGTCCAAAATTTGGACGGCGCAGATCAGTCGGACGGAACCGACTGTACCTTATATTTTAAAGTATAAGGGTTTAAAAAAACTGTCACATAAAGCGTAGCATAAGAGATATTTATTTCCCAAAACAAAACATTTTTCAACCAAGTTCATCGATGTTTGGTTTTTTTTTGCCTTATTTTTCATAACAAATCGTTTGTAATCAAAATTGGACAAATAAAAATTTTCGGATTTTTTTGCCCTTGGTAAGGTCGGAATATATGGGTTTCAGGCGTTAAACAGTTCTTAAAAAAACTTTTTTGGCTCCAAAATCTACATTTTTCAACCAAGTTCATCGATGTTTGATTTTTTTTGCCTTATTTTTCATAACAAATCGTTCAGGATCAAAATTGGAGAAATAAAAATTTTCGGAATTTTTTGCTTTTTGTAAGGTCGGAATACATGGGTTTTGGACGTTAAAAAGTTCCTAAAAACACCTTTTTGGCTCTAAAATCTACATTTTTTAACCGAGTTCATCGATGTTTGGTTTTTTTTGCCTTATTTTTCATAACAAATCGTTTGTAATCAAAATTGGACAAATAAAAATTTTCGGAATTTTTGGCCCTTGGTAAGGTCGGAATACATGGGTTTCAGGCGTTAAACAGTTCTTAAAAACACTTTTTTGGCTCTAAAATCTACATTTTTCAACCAAGTTCATCGATGTTTGGTTTTTTTTGGCTTATTTTTCATAACAAATCGTTTAGGATCAAAATTGGAGAAATAAAAATTTTCGGTTTTTTTTGGTAAGGTCGGAATACATGGGTTTCGGGCGTTTTTGGGCCATTTACTTAAAAAAATAAAAAGGGTCTATTAACTTAGTGCAAAGAGGAAATGTGTGTAACACCCGGAAGGAGGCGTGCCACGCCCCATGAAGTAAATATAATCTTGATCAGGTCGACAAGCCAAGACGATATAGCTATGTCCGTCCGCCCGTCTGTCTTTCCGTCTGTCCTTTAGTGTGTGTGCCTCTGATTGTGTTTGTATGTACAACACAAAGTAAAGGGTCTCCTACAGTCGGTTACGTCCGATTGTAGCCCCCGTCCCACTGATCTGCCCTGTGCATATTTTTTTAAACAATTTTATTTGAATATCGAATTTTAATGATCCTACAGCAAGTTCTGTGCTCCGTTTCTCCTTTTCCCGGTGTACTTGTAACTGTAGCGCACCGTTGGCTATATAGCCTATATAAGCACAGACATGGATAACCACAAATTTCCAATGTAAGCTTTGATATGGTTTGTTTATTTTAAAGTTGTGTTGCTTTGTAGTTTCTGTTTGCTGTTTATACTTTATTCCCTTGTTTTTTTTTTTTTTTGGTAAAATTTTTGTTTATATGATGTAGACGTGTTTTATGCTCTAGGGCTATTTATATAGAAAGTGAAAGAAGTGTATTGAAGTGTTTTGGCGGAATGTGGAGGTTTTCCATCGATGCATTTGCATAATTTGCTGTTTGACGTTACGCCCATTTCGCCCATTTGGCCCATTTGGCCCATTTGGCTATTTGGCCATTAAGCGCCTTTTGATGTCGCCCTGTGGCATTGGCAATTCAATTTGGCCATAATATTTGCTCGGCGTCAATATGTTTAAGTTCTGATGAGCCGAGATTGCGATCGAACCGGGCTGCAGCTATAAATGGCAGGTGCGTGACGTTACCTTCGATTAGTTGCATCATGCGAATTCAGGGCGGCAGCTGGCGCCATCTGGCGGGATATAGAACTAAGGAACAGGAACAGGAGCGGGAACGGGAACAGAAACCGGAACCGCAACTGGAGCATGATGATGAGCAGAAACTGTGCAGTCGTGGAGGGCTGAAAAAGAATATCAAATATTTCCTACAGAACAGCTCGTTGCATGGTCTCAAGTATATAGCCGAGGAGCGGATTACCATATCGGAACGGTAGGACGTAACATACCATTTTGTATACCAGCTGTACCGTGCTTTCTGCTTTTAGCGTATTCTTTGGCATATCGTTTTTGTTGGTTATTGTACTATCCGGCTTCTACATATCCGACATCTACATCAAGTGGAGCGCCTCGCCCATCATCATCTCCACCAGCGCCAAGCAACTGCTCACCAGCAACATGCCCTTCCCGGCCATAACCATCTGCAATCTCAACCAGGCGCTGCGTAGTCGTGTTGAGCGCATACCACGGTGAGTGCCCAGAGTATTACATTCACCAAAAAACCCAAGAAATTCACGCTAAATCGAAGCGGATCTTATTAAAATCCAACCTAATCCGCATTTTCTAAAGTAGAGAAAGAGAGATCTATTAAGGTTTCAAATGTTTTAAACTTTTACTAGATTCCGTCACGAAAATAAATCTAAACTTTAGTTGATTACGTAACATTCTTGTTTCGATTCATTTCGAGCAATATTTAAAACATTGTCATATTGGTATAGTTGAAGCACCGTACCCAAAACCATCTGCTGGATAGGCTGAACCATACGTTTCCAATTAAAAACGGTTTATCCAACGGTTTTCGAACCAGTTCTCCGATAATTTAGTTTTGAGAATATTTCGTACTAGCTTACATTTTTTGAGATCTAAATGGTAAAACTTCCAGTACAGTCGTGCAATACATTACCGTACCCAAGTATGGTTTTGTTACAAAGGTTTTCAAGCAGTGCCCTGCAAAGATTGTTGTATATAGTTTGGACTTAATGCATATTACTGATCAATTTACTAACTTTGTACAGCGACAGCAGCAATTACTCCCTGCTGATGAGCCTCTGCAGTCAGGGTGACGATCAGACCATCACCTATGCCGGCACCTTCCGGTACTTCAAGGCGCTGTTGGTGGAGGTGGCACAACCTTGCGATGAGATGTTATTGTACTGCAGTTTCGGATCGCGCAAGGAGATTTGCTCCATGATATTCAATTCGATATTGACGGATGACGGTATGTGCTGTACGTTCAATGCGCTGGATCCCATGTATTTGTTTCGCAATGTTTCCGATGATGTACGGCTGGAGCCAGCGCCGGAGAATACGCGATTTGAGCCCATCGATTGGACACCCGAAAATGGTTATGCCAAGAAATTACCGCAATTCTTTTATCCAAGAACATCTGGGGGTACCGGCAGTCGCATGGGCCTCACTGTCGTCCTGAATACCTCCACGGCCGAGTATTATTGCACCAAGTCTATGAGCAATGGTTTTAAGGTAAAGTACAGAACAAGCTATTTTATTTGGAGAACATTCTTAGAATTTGTTCATATGACAAAAAAAAAAAACTTAAAATGTATAGGTTAACAAACTTCTACATAACGTTCATAACTTTGTTATATAATGAGCGATTGCCATAATATAAAAATCTTAAGTTTTGTAAGTTATCCAGTCAGCAATTGGGCAAATTTGATATCCATAAGTATTATAGTTGCAGAGATCCAACAGGTTAAAATTTTATACGATATTGCATAACTTTCTTATATAATGTTCTGTTCACATAATATAAACATCTTAAGTTTCCTTAGTTATACAGTTAGTAATTCAACAAATTGGATATCGTCAGGGGCTGCCTTTATAAAAAAAAGCTTTCTAGCTGATCCTTCATAATTTTTGTATTTTATCTCCGATTGCCATAATATAAAAATCTGAAGATTCGTTAGTTAGTCAGCCAGCTACAGCCCAAATTTGATATCGATAGCTGCTGCAATTACAGAGATCTACCCATTATAAGTTTTCTTACTCTTGCTCTTTTTCTCCTTCTAGGTGCTCGTGCATAATCCCGCCGAACTGCCGAAGGTAAGTAACTATGGCTTCATTGTCACAGCGGGACGTGAGGCTCGCATTCCCATCGAGTTGGTCTATGAGGATGCCACGCCCAGCATACGATCCATTAAGAAATCCGTTAGGCGCTGCCTGTTCTCGGATGAGAATGATCTGGCCTATTATCGCACGTATTCCCGCAAGAATTGTGAGCTGGAGTGCGAGGCCAAGCTGCTCATACGCAACTGCAGTTGTGTGTTGTATTATCTTCCCAGAATTGATCCATTGGCTCGAATTTGTGGTCCCAATGATAATAATTGCACAAGTCGAGTACAGACCGCAATTGAATCGTCGAAAACGGAATTCTCCTGCGATAATTGTTGGCCCGGTTGCTTCGAGCTGACCTACAAATCCACCTTGTCCAGTTCGATGATTGTCGCCGGTCCCAGTTATCAGAGCGGTGAGGATCTGCCCGAGGATCTGTTCAATGATGTCAATGGCAGCGTCAATCAGGATCTATCGATACTGCATTTCTACTATCTGACCAATAACTTTCGCAGCACTACGAAATCGGAAATGTTCGGTTTTACAGAGTTTCTGTGTAAGTTTTGAAAAGTTTTCAAATAAAGCAGTTGATATTTTGATTTTTTATTAAACATTTTTTATTTTTATGTTTTTTTTATGGTTTGCGGTGACAATCTTAAATAATTTTTACCATAGTGTAGTTCAATATTTCCATAAAAAATATATAAAAATGTATGTACCATATAAATCCAAACGATACGGTTAATGAACGTAATGGGGTTATAATCTTCTTATTTTGAATGTCGAACTGGAATATTCTCGATAAGGAGCTTAGCAAATTAAAACAAGTTTATAATCTCAATAATTTTAACTGAAATTTAAATTATTTTTCTCTTTATTACGCAAAACACTTAATAGTTCTTGTTTTTGTAGATTTTCTTTAAAGAATTCGATCTTGTAATTCTATAAGCATAAAATATTAGATGGAAATTTAATTTGTATGCATTTTGTCAGTTTGGTTATTTTTTTTTAATTTTTTAATAATTTCTTAGATTATTTTGTTTAATCTTATTATTTTATTTATTGTAAATATTTGATTTTGTATATTATGTATAGGAGTTATTTGACCGAATTTATTTATTTAATTTAACAGATTAATTTTATTGCTTGTATTTATTTTATTATGCTGACTGCATTCTCTGTTAAATAATTTCTTTATAATATAAAAAAAATTAAAATGTTTATAAAAACACTTAAAAGTTCTTGTTTTTGTAGATTTTCTTTAAAGAATTCGATCTTGTAATTTTTTATGCATAAAATATTTGATGGAAATTTAATTTGTAGGCATTTTGTCAGTTTGGTTTTTTTTTTAATAAAAATATTTTAGATTATTTTATTTATTGTGAATATTTGATTTTGTATATTATGTATAGGAGTTATTTGACCGAATTTATTTATTTAATTTATCAGATTAATTTTATTGCTTGTATTTATTTTATTATTTATTTTATATTATTATTCTCTGTTATAAAATTTCTTTATAATATAAAAAAATTAAAATATTTATAAGAATAATATAACTAATTCCCGCTTTCCTTTTGCGCTTTCCCCCCTATCATCCCCTCTGCTCTTTGCAGCCAATACGGGCGGATTGCTGGGCCTGTTCATGGGTTTTAGCATTTTCTCCGTAATTGAGATATTCTATTATGTGACGATGCGTCCGTACTGCGCCTCCCGGACGCTGCGGCTGCGTCGGCAGCGCAAGCAGGCAGCGCTGCTCTGGCTAACGCCGGTGCGTCAACGTCGACGTCGCGCCCCCCCGCCGCCCTACAGCCAGCTGCAGCAGGGCAAGGGGCAGCGCAGGTTGAGGCTGTGGCAAGTGTTGCGCCCGCAGCGCGATCCCCTCGTCTATCCCTATGTGGATTAGTTTGTTTTGTTATTGTTATTGTTATGGCTGTGGCCCGCTTTGTTGTTGCAGCAGAGTTTATGGCCCTTGGCAGAGGCGGCGGAAGAGGCCACAAGCTGAATAAATAAACCAAGGTAACGACAAGAGGCCAACGAACGGTGGGCCCCTAAGGGCAGCAGAGGGGGGAATGGGGGAGGGGGAACGGGGGCTAACGGAAGTGCTGCGCCCCATGGCCGGGCCAATTTAAAGTTGGCTATCGAATGGCGCTAATCGTTAATCGCCACGCGACTTCAATTTCAATCGCTCACCGAAAATAAATCACATCCAAAACTACGCTATAAAAGTATAAGGCTTATGCACTTGCTCAAGACTTTTGCCACATTCTTTTCTAGTAGTATTTTCCAAATTAATATGCATAATGCTGCAATATTTTTAGCAATATATTCAATATAATATTAAATACTTAAATATATATTTTATTTTAAAAATTATTTTTAGTAATATTTTAATATATTCACGCAACTTTGATTATTTCCAAATAAACATAAAAATAAATGGGAACTCCAAAATTTCATTTCTGAAAAGCGCAGATTTTTTTTAAATGTTTTTTTTTATTTAGTTTATTATCAATATAATATTGTACATATGTATATTTAGGCAACTTATATATATTTCTAATAAATAAATAGAAACTTGCAAAATTTCATTTCTGAAAAGCGCAGAGGTTTTAAAGATTATTAGATTATTTTTAATAATATAAATAATTTAAGCAACTTTGATATATTTCAAATAAATATAAAACTAAATATATAAAAATAAATAGAAACTCAAAAATTTCATTACTGAAAAGCGGAGGATTTTTGAAAATTTATTTTTATTTAGTTTTTTTTATCAATATAATATTATATATTTAAGCAACTTTGATATATTCCTTATAAATATAAAAATAAATAGAAACTCAAAAATTTCATTTCTTAATATAATATTATATATTTAAGCAACTTTGATACATCTTGCAAAATTTCATTTCTGAAAAGCGCTTAATTTTTAAAGATTATTTTTGGTGATATAATTAATTTAAGCAACTTTGATATATTCCAAATAAACATAAAAATAAATAGAAACTCAAGAATTTCATTTCTTAATATAATATTATATATTTAAGCAACTTTGATACATTCCACATAAATATAAAACTAAATATATAAAAATAAATAGAAATAGAAAATTTTATTACTGAAAAGCGCAGGATTTTTAGTTTCTTTTTATCAATATAATATTATATATTTAAGCAACTTTGATATATTCCTAATAAACAAATAGAATCTTGCAAAATTTCATTTCTAAAAAGCGCAGAGTTTTTAAAGATTATTTTTAGTAATATTATATATTTTATATATTCCAAATAAATAAATACAAACTTTTAAAATTTTGTTTTTATATTCTTATTTAATTTGCATTTTCGCATAGTTTTAAAAGTTAGCCCAAGTGCATTCTTCAGTGTATTTAAATCATATAACGTATAGAAAATTTAGTTTTTCTTTGATTTTTATTTTATTTACAATTTATTCTATAGATTATACAAATTGTTATGCCAATATTATTATTATTATTATTATTTAAAATTTTGTTTGTCTTTAATAATAAGTGCAACATTAAATAATTTAAATTTAGTATTTTTCTTTTATGTATAGCATATAGAAAATTCGTTTTATTTCTGGGGTATTATTTTATACATTTTGTCAGATTTTTGTTTTTTCGGTTTTGTGTGTCAACTGTAAATGAATGGCTAGAAAATTATTTGTCGGATTGCCCAAAATGGCAACTGGCGTTTTGTCTAAAATTGTCGCACTGATGTCACGCCAATGTTGCCACAGCTAAAGCGAGACAGCAACATTAACAGCAACAGCAACAGCAACAAATACTATTAGTAATAGAGAGACTGAGACTGTAATAATATAAAGAACTTTTACGATCCAGGCGCGTCTGAGAGCAAGTGTCACAAGTTGCCCCGTCAATGTCAAGTGGCCAAGTGGCAGCCACTTGGCTCCACAAAAACTTGGCTACACACACGCATATATACAAATATATAGTATATATGTATATATATATATATGCCACATAGGCATAATTTTGGTGGGCAATTCTGTTTTAGCTTTATTAGCTGCCAGCTGGAAAATCTCAAATCGCGCCTAGTTCAACGGCAGCCCGTCGTCATAGGCGATCGCCCAGCGCTGCAATTGGGGGCGGGAAAGTGGCAAATAGTGGGGCAGAGAATGCCAGGCAGTGGGGCAAGGAGGTGAGGAGGTGTGGAGGCAAGGGGCATGTAAACAAACAAGTGGCGTGGCAACGCAGCTAAGCAATTCCAATTTGTTGGTAGGTGTATTTGCTGTAGATACTCTGGCCTTTTACACATGCTTTTTATGTAGTTTTTATACCCTGTACCCATAAAACAGCCAAAAACAGGGTTAATTACTTTGGCAGAATTTATGTAACAGTCAGTAGAAGGCGTGGCAGATGTCATAAAGTATATATATTCTTGATCGCGGCGACGATCTGAGTCGATTTAGCCATGTCTGTCTGTCTGATGGTATGACCGGTTGTCCGTTCTTATTTACAACAAGATCTCGGAAACTATAGAAGATAGAGCAGCCATTTTTGGAATGTAGTTAGTTGTATACCATACGCAGATGAAGTTTACTTTAAATGTTGAACGACACTCGCGCTTTACGCTCTAATCGATAAAAACCGAACAACCAGCGTAATATTGAACGTAGAAAGTTGTTATTCAGAATATATACTCTCTATGATTATATTTATCTAAGCTAAAAACCGCATTGAAATCGATTAGTAAACACAGAAGTTATTGAAGAAACAACATTGCTGACTTAGCCTCGATTGCTCGCTAATAGCGCGGCCATTGAAGCTTGGTATCTACAAGAAAACATATTTTTGATTATATTCAAAATATGGGGTACAGGGTATTCTAACGTCGAGCGCGTTCGGCTGATCAGCTCCGTTCATTTTGGGTTTTTTCTTGGTTTGCTGTTGACCTGTTTTGTATTTTCATTTGGCTGTGATTCATTCACACCACAGCAGCCGACACAACAGCCACAACAACATGTGTGCTTAAAACTCTGGAATCGACTTTTCCTATGACCAGATGCTCTAGAAAATATTAAACCATATAGAGAGAAACAAGACCAACAAGTGCGACCATCTTTTAAAATATAGTACATAACAAAATTATATAGATTTTCAATTTATGCAACGAAAAAAACAAGAAAATTCGAAACTTAATGTGTTTGCAATTTTACAGCAATTTGTTGAGATTTTTTGAAGCATTTTAAAGAGTTTATTGTAATTATTTATAAAGAGGTTAATCAAATTTTTTTAGATTTTTTTTTTTAACATTTAGGGAGTTATAAAAGTTGTTTTTCAAAATGGTTAAAGTTGAGAAATATTAAAGAAGTTTTTTAAAGGATTTTAGAGAGTTTTTCTAAAATATTTAACGGATTTTCAAAGACATTTAAACAAAATTGTAAATAATTTGCAGATTGTTCTTCACTTAATATTTAAGTAGTTTTAAAAAATTTTTTATAAAATTTATAAAACAGTTATAAGCAGGGATTTTTTAAAGGACTTTTATAACAGATTTTATCTAAAAGAACGGAAGTCTACGATATTTCGCTAAAACTATTCTTTATTATAAAACCACTAAAAATTGATGATTATCGATGAATCATAGAAATTTATATAGCATATAATATTAAATCGTGATCTGTTAAATAGAACTTGTAATGATTACGATCTGCGTTCAAGTTTGTTGAGCCAGACTGCATGGAAGCATTACGCATACGCCCTGTGTAGCGCACAACACGATCGCTGCCGCTTGTTTTGGATGCTGCTGGAACTGGAACTGGAACTGTTATTGGAATGACATGCATTGCGATGTACATATATTTACTATGTGTGTATGTATTTAATTTCCCTGAGTTTGGTATGTTTATGCTAAGCAACAAGTATAATAATAACAGCAACAATATGAATCTGAGCAGCAGCAACAACAATTATTATAGCAATAACAAAAGAACACGGTCAGCCACGTGGGTGGATGGGAGTATCCAAGGCCTGATGTTGTTGTTGTTGTTGTTGTTGCTGCTGTTGCTACTGCTGTTGCTGCTGTTGCTGCTGCTGCTGTCGTTGCTGCTGCTGCCACCGGCAACGTTTGATGGTCTCGGAGCATCCTCAGCGGAAATAGAAATTCAGTCAGAAATTGAACGTTTGTGCGCCGAGCTGTGAATTCGCTTAACCAGAAACCTATTAACTGCAATTCAAAACTCGAAACTGAAATTCAAAATATTAAATACAAAATAACAAAAAAAAAATTAAAAAATAAAAAAACAAAAAATTTCGCTTAATTTCTGCACTGTTTGCAAATTCTTGTAAATATTTATTTGTTTTAGTTTTGTTGTTTTTGTTCTTGTTCGCTGCGTGAAATTGTCTGCAGTACAAATACACTTGTATATTTCTCTCAGTGTGCGTGTGTGTGTGTGTAAATATCCATAGTGGCTTAACACAAACAACAACAGAGGAAACCTGCACATAAATGCATTCCACGGCATGCGGTGTTGGCGCCTCGGCCACTAATTTAGCATCATTGCAGACGTAAGTAGCATCGAGTGTTACGCCTGAACAATCCACTCCGAATGCATTGCAATTGCATCTAGTTTATTGCCCCCTGCTGTCCGTTCACAATTGGGCTTGAGTTCGCCAACAGCGATGCTTTCCTTGTTAGGAAAACTGGCAACGATGTAACTGAAATTTCAACTATAACTTTTAAATCATTTTCATAGTTGAAAACTGATATATATAGTCTTAAAATTACCTCGTTTTGACTGCTAGACGACTATGAAATGTAAAACCATTGATGTCTTCGATGCTATGATAATTGGCATTAGTGTACTCGATTAAATCGTTTAAAGCATCGATGCCGGTTTTCACTGTTATAAAAAAAATGTATAAAACTTATTGTAGTAGTTAATAGTAATTAATTTTCACTGCTAAATATTCAAAGTACAATAAAATGTAAAATTAACGATGTCTTCGATGCTATGAAAACTGGCATTAGTGTACTCGATTGAAACATTTGAAGCATCGATGCCGGTTTTCACTGTTATAAATAAAAATGTATAAAACTTATTAGTAGTGTAAGGTAATTACATTTCACTGGGAAATCTTTTAAGTATAATTTAATGTAAAACCACTGATGTCTTCGATACTATGAAAAATTGCAACAACGTATTTCAACTTATTAAAACATTGCTTAATTTATGTTCACAGTTGCATCCATATCTATGCCATAAATAACATATTTATAACTTATGATATTTAATTTTTTTGTTTGTTGCTGTTGCGTTTTTGAAGCATGATTGGAAAAATAAAAAAAACATTGATATAAAATAAACATAGAATTTTCCGATATCTTGGAAATGTTATAGGCATTTTCATAACTCTGTTTTATTGCAAGTTTTCTATTTTCAAAGTGTTTAAAATCATAGTTTGATATTTCTATTTTCCATATAGATTGTTCTAGAACTTGGCAGAGATTAGTTTTATTTTCGCACCAAATTATTTTGCAGATCTTAAATAAACATTACATAAACTGTATCTAAGGAATATACAGGCGTTTGTTTATTTGTTTAGATTAACTTTTTTTGTTATTGATATCATTTGGATATTTTTAGTAGCTATATTATAAGCAGAAAACGTTTCAAGAGGAACATTTAATGCCCTTATATAGTGTTAGCACTATCTAGAATATAAAAAAATATATTTCCTGACTGACTTACTGACTGAACAAACAAAAAAAAAAACATATTGATTCAAGAAAATACTGACTGAATAAACAAAAAAAAAAAAATAAAACACTGATTTAAGAAAATAGTTTATATATATTATTAAAATGGTTTTTGAATAACTTAATATTACATTTAAACTTAATGTAATAAGTATTTATCTTAAATGAAACTTTGGTTTAATTTTAAAACTTTATATTCTATTAAAAACTAAAATTTGTGCAAACAATTAAATTATAACTTCCCAACATTTTGAAAATCAAAAGTAGACCCTCCGATGAATATACAGTTTAAAAATACATTTTCCTTGGTGTTTTAGGTAGAGGGAATATCTGAAAATTTGGGTGGAAAATGTAGAGATCATTATTTATGTTAGCATCGATATAAAGTACTTGAATGTTCTAGCTGCCAATAACAGATTCATGGCCAGAATAACATTAAGGCGTGTTTGCTTTTTCGACAGCTACAGTCGCTGCTCGAAAGAGTGAACAAACTGACGAACGAATACTATGAATTTTGGATAGTATGAAGATAAACGCGCTTATGTACATGAGGTCTAAGTTATTTGGTTATAAGATAATCCATTTGATAAAGTGAACACTTGTTGCATTTGCTTGTTCACTCTTTCGAGCATATACTGTCTAGGCAATTAGTTTGGAAAATGCTTTAAGATTCGCGCTTGATGCTAATACAAATAATGTGCGCAGACAATTTATGGTTTGTCTAGGCAGCTAAATAATTTAGAAGGTGCTAAGCAAATGGGTGGGGGGCGTGGCAGTGCAAGGGGGTAGGGGTAGTTGTGGGGGGAGGGGTGAGAAGACCTTGCATCATTTGCCTGCCCATAAAGAATTTACTTATGGCCAAAACTGCCATAGAGGCGACCGCCGATAATCCATCAAAGTGCGTAAAAGACAAACAGAAACTATTTCAAGGGGGGGAGGGAAATTGAAAATGCGGGAAAATCTTTGGGTCGCACGCTATACAAGTGTGTGTGTGTGTGTGTGTGTGGAATAAAGTAGCATTGTAAACAAATAGATGGATGCCTTCAACTTTTCTTGTTTGTCGGCTTCGATGTGTGTCAGACGCACAACTCAAAATAGTTGCAGGAAAATTGTTGGAAAAGCGTCAAGAGCGGGGCAGATGAAAGCGAAAGCATCGGCCTGCGCGGATGTGGATGCGAATGTGGATGCGGATGTGGCAGGCGAGGTGTAGGGAGGGGACACAGAGGCGTGAAAGCAGCGGGGGGGCAGAGGCCACAGCAGCCCGCCAAAAGTGGAGCACTTAAAAAATGTTGCCTCGACTAATTAATGAGAATTCTAAGTGCATACATACAGACACACAGACAGACAAACACTTGCTGAGTGAGTAGTGTATGAGGAGAGAGGGCAGAGGGCAGAGGCAGGCGAATCGGGGCATAGTAAAAGTGAGGTTAAGAGCCAGACATTGAGCGCATTTATAAGCCGTCATAAACAAACTGTTGAGCTGCAGATAATTTCCTCTTATTGCTGTTGTTTTTGCATTTGTTCAATTAGCTCAGCGACAAGTTCAATTGATTCACACTCCCCCCGCCCCCTCCTCTCTCCACCCCTCTCCACCTCCATCGAACAACTTGCCACAGTTCAACTTCTATTTGCCAATTCTCACACTTCTTCTGGCTTTTTCGGCTTGTTTCTTTAGCTAGTTTCGCAACTCTATTTATGCTTGTCATAAATGTTATTTAATTTAAAATTTATTTTTGATTATATACCTATATTTATTTAACTTTTATTATTTGCTTTTTTTTGTCCAAGATATAAATAAAAAAAAATTTGACCAATTGGAGTAAAAATAAGCCAAAAATAACTCAAATATTTATACACATTTTATTAATTACATTCAAACAAAAAATAAAAACACAAAAAAAAAATATTATTTTTGACTTATCAAAAAATTAAATAATATTACCCAGCGTTTGGTTATTATATTTACCATCTTGTGAAATTAAATCAAAATATTTGCTCGGTAAATAAATCAATAATAATTTATCCAAGTCAATAACTTGTCTAAGAATTTTCGTTTCGGCATAATTCAAGCCTGCGAATTTTAAAATAAAACTGTTGTTGTAATATAATAATATAATATTAATATTTTGTGACTAATGCTCTAAATTTATAAGTATTTTTGTGCTTGTGGCATTAGGAAGTTATCCAATAAATAAATAAATAAATAAATAAAATATAAAATTATTCTACTTTCTTTTAGAAATATATTTAGACCCTGTACTTTAAAAAAGTAAAAGGGTCTATTAATTTAGTGCAACTGACAGATGTATGTAACAGGCAGAAGGAAGCGTGGTAGACCCCACAAAGTATATATATTCTGACTCAGGACGACGAGCTGAGTTGATATAGCCATGTCCGTCTGTCCGTCCGTCCGTCTGTCCGTCTGTCCGTCTGTCCGTCTGTCCGTCTGTGTGTCTGTCCGTATGAACACCTAGATCTCAGCAACTATAAGAGATAAAGACACCACCTTTCCGGATTTAGGTGGTCAGCTAATGCAAGCAGATCAAGTTTGTTTCAAACTTTGGATATCTCGCCTCCTTCATCCGCGAATTATCAAAAATCTACACCTACCTCAAAAATCTCTAAAACTATAAACGCCACAGCAGCCACAATAATAGCGCTACAAACTTGTAATTTGGCATGTACGTAGCCTAAGGTATTCTCCACCGATGCTATTAATTTATTTATGATTTGAATTTGAATTGGCGAAGATATGCAAGAGACAATCTATTTCAAAATACGTATATGTGCCACTGCAGCCACAATAATAAAGCTACAAACTTGCAATTTGGCATATATGTAGCCTACAGAATTATCCGTCGATGTTGTGAATTACATTACAATCGGACAAGAAACAGCTAAGTTATGTAACAAACCATTATTTTGTAAATGTATGTAAATCCCACAACAGCCACAGTTTAAAAGCTAAAGACTTGGGATTTGGCATGTACCCAGCCTATGGTATTATCCATCAATGCTGTGAATTACATTTCCAACGGAAAAGAAACAGCGAAGATAGCGCAGACAGAGAAGCCACCTATATCTTGCAGACTATAGGAGCTATAAATACAATTTTTTGGTATTTATGTTTTCCTATGCAGCCATCAGATCAAGATAGTTTGGGTTTTTTGATAACTCCTTCCATTCATTCGCTAACCGAAAAACCAAATTAGCAACAGTTTTCAGTTTTAAATCTACAGTTTAACAGCTAATGACTTAGGATTTGGTATGTACGTAGTATATGACAATTTCCACCGATACTGTAAATTACGTCACGATCGGATAAGAAACAGCGAAGAAAACACAAAGTACAGGGTCTCCTACAGTCGGTTGCGTCCGACTGTAGCTCCGTCCTTACTGGTTTTTGATAGTTCAGTTTTATTTGGTTGAGTTACGGAACTTAAAGCCGTTAAATATTTTTACTGTTCTGATGTTATGAAGAACAAGTTTCAAATTAAAAAAAAAAAACGCTAAATTTATAGCTTTGAACTATTTAAGCTTTATGCCAAATCTAGCCTAAAACAGGCCAAGCTGCCAACACTGCTAAGCAGACTAACTTCAATCCGCTCACCCTCGCTCCCCTGTCTCCCCCTCTCCCCATCTCTCTCTTGCATTTAGTCACTGCTGACGTCATTGCGTCGGCGTCATTTTGCAGCAAGCCACAAAAGCCCCACGTTGCACGCTTCGGTTGCATTCACAATGCAAAACAAGTCGCAATAGCCGCAAATGATAGATGGCACCTGAACTTACAGTGGGGCATGCCCATAAAATCAAATAAACGCCACAGAGCCAGACGAAAGGCGTTTTCAATCAATTTGACAGTGTTGCCAATTTTCATCGAGGAAAAAAAGCTTATCCTTTTAATGACAATCTAAAAATTGTTATTAAATATAATACGCAACGCAGCAGCAATGTTTCTTCTTACTTTTTGTCTGTCCGTCTGTTTGAACGCTAATATTTTGAAAACCATAAGAGCTGGAGCAGCTATTTTCAGAATGTAGCTAGAGATATATATAACAAGTTTAACCATTATCTAAAATTTTGGATGGCACGCGCGCTAATTGATAAAAGCAAAATACCAAGCGTAATATTAAATATAATAGGTTGTTATTCAGAATGTGTATTCTATATTATTATATTTACCTATCCTAAAAAGCGCATTGAAATCGGTTCATAAACACAGAAGATATTTAAGAAACAAAATTGCTCCTTTAAATTATATATGTATAATATAGGGTACAGGGTATTATGCAGTCAGGCGCGTCGGACAGATCTGCTCTGTCTCTGCAGGTTGTTTATGAATTAAATAAAAAATCTACATATTTTGCTTGAAATTTAAAATGTAAATTAATTGAAATTTTCAGATTAAATTAATCGCAATTTGTGAATTGATTTGCATTGTTTGTTTTTTTAATGTGAACAGAGTGCACATAAAATAAAGAGAAACAAACAATAACTTTGGCATTAGCATTTTATCGACACCTATTATAACTGGCAGCAACAACTGGCCACGCCCACATACGCCCACGGCTTAGCCAAGTCATTAAGCCCAGCTCTGGGCCAGATTAATTGATTTGCTGACAGACGAGACAAAGCTGCCCTAAAAGGCCGGCAGTAGCCGTAGGGTCAAGTGCTAGGGCGCAGCTCCATAAAGAGGGACAGAGAATGAGATAGAGAGAGAGAGAGAGAGAGAGAGAGAGAGAAGAGATAATACTTAGCTTCATTGGCATCATTTTGATTAGCTGACCCCGGTGCCGCCCACACACAGCCCCTGCACCTTGCCTGCTACGTGTGGCACAGCTGATAATTTGTGCAATTTGTTGACACACATTTCAATGTGTTGCATGTGCCTCAGCAGAGAGAGAGAGAGAGAGAAAGAAAGAGAGAGAGGGGGAGAGAGAGGGAGGGAAACATATTGAGCACTGCAGCGGAAATCTGAGGACGCCCACCAGCAAAGGTTGAACTGCTGCCAGACACAAGGCACAGTGGTTCTGCTATTAGTGATATTGTCATGAAAATATTGAAAAATATTTTAAACATGTTATAGTTAATTTAGGGCAAATCGGCTGACCATATCTTATAGTGGCACCGCTTGTACGCCTCCATAAAAAATTTCCAATGCTGATTTTATGAAATTCATATCAATATATAAAAAATTACTTAAAATATGTTATACAATTTTTGACTGTGTACTGGGGTTCCGCTTTTATGGAGGAGGGGTCAAAAATATTTCTAGTGGCTATATTGTAATGCAGTTTTTACAAAAATATTTTTATTCTCATAGCTTTTATACAATAATAAATTGAGATTAGTTTAGAAATAGCGTGGAAAGACATTTTTAACTTTACCTAAACGTTGTAACGCACATTATACAAATATTAGCTAAAAAAGAAATAAAGAAATAATCAAAAGTTTGCTCTTTACATTCTATTTCAAGGAAGTCCCGTTATAATATTAAAAATTTGTCGTAAATTTGAAGAGTCAGCTGTTATTAAAACCAGTTTCTTTTTGAATAGCTAAAAATAAAAGTTTTTATATTTGGTCTATGGCTGGAACCACTATGCAACGTCACTAGATCATATACACTCTGAAACACACTTACACACACACTCACACACACACAGTTACGACTCAATTCGCATTACCAGCTCGTTGTCTACATTTCATATTCAAATTGTTTTTGGAGGTTAATTTACACACTTGATGCTCAAAATGTCTTGGGAAATGCAGTTCTTGAGGGAATTTACAGTTTGAGAATAATTCCATAATTATTTTGTTAATTTGTAAAATAATTATATATTATATTTATTTTATATTTTCAAAAATAATTTCAGATTTTTATGACAATTTTAATGTTTTAAAGTGATGATTACAAAATATATAATTACTTTATTTTCATAGCAATTTTGTATAATATTAAAAACTTTATTTTTAATAATTATGTTGCATCTCAACATAATCCCTAACTTGTTGATAAAAATTTTACAATAAAAATATTAAATATGTAGTATATTAATAATTGATTTAAAAAACAATCTTAGACATTTTGTAAGAACTATTCTTTAAGTAAATCCAGTGCACAAACCTATAGACAAGTATTTGAACTCTATTTTCATTTCAAGCTTTATAAATAATATTACATACATGAATATAAGTATATAGTATTTATTAAGAAATTTTTGCATTATAAAAATGTTTTCTTGAACATATTAAACTTTACTTCTTATCAAACATATGACTACGGATTTTTCAGAGTCTATGGCAATTTATTTAATATCTTTAAAAATTCTAAGAAAAAAAATGCATTTATTCCAAGAATATTTTGAATTGAACATCTAGTTCGAGTGAAAAACTAATTAATCCGTAATTAGTCAGAAGTATGCCTATGAAAACTTTTCAATTATTTTGATAAAATAAACTATCGAATAATTATGTAATAAAATACCATGAAAATGGATGAAACCCCAAAAGTTATGCAACATTTTAAGTATAAATTGCCCAGTTAAGCAAATTGTCTGTTGCATATCTTCGCTGTTTCTTATCCTATCCTGCCTGAATAGCTAATAGTATATAATAGATAAATAACAATCATGTGGCAGTTTCGCATAGGTCCGTAACTATCGATTGTTAATAAATTGCTATTGCTAAAAATTTTAAAAGGAAATCCCAGTTAAGGAGCTAATCAGTTTCTGAGTACTCGGGGGGTATAAAAATAAATAATGCTACATGATGGCTAGACACGCGAGTGTTAAACGATTGGCTTGTCCTGGGATGATGATGTCATTAAATGGGTTGCCCATAAATTTGACATGGGCTGTGGAGGGTACAGGGTATGGGGCATGGGTGTAGGGCACAGGGTATAGGGCATGGTCGATGTATTTGCTTTGGGTACGTCGGTTATCAACTTGTCGCTTCAGTTTATGTATCCATTTTTGTGTGTCACTGTCAACAAATTGCTTTTAATGGTCGACTTGGCTGGCCGACTGGCTGGTTGGTTTACTATGATATAGAAATATATATATATATATATGTATATCTATGCTATATAGTACACTCAGAAAAAATGATTATACTGGGATTCGTATCATTTTGTTTTTGCTTAATTTAAGTATGTTTTGTTTTGAAATTCTTGAATTTGGATCAAATCAAATGTGAAATTTATTAATAATAGAAATTAATTGATAAAATATATATATAGAGTAAAAAACGCACTTAATAAATTGATAACGGAAAACAAAACTAAATCTTTTTTTGAATTCAATTTAAAATATGGTGTGTCGGGTGCATACGACTGGTCGACACTGTTCTTACTGTTTTTCTTAAGTAGTTTGTTAAATAACAAATTCAAGAGTTATCTTCTTAAATTTAGATTATATGAATTAGGAGGGGTTTTAAATTTCGGAATATAGTATTAGTATTTTTTTCTGAGTGTAATAGAGGACAAAACACACACACAGAATTACCCTTCCCTCCTGGTACTCCTCAGTCATTGCATGTAGCCCGCTGCCAAGTGGTAATCACAGCCTATGTCCATTTTTATAATTTTTGTGATTTCCGCACAGCAGCGTCCACAACAACAACAACAACAACAATAACACCAACAACAAATAGCAAATGCAACAATAACAACAATGAGAACAACAACAGCAACATTATGCACTGTCAGAAACACAACAACAAAAGTGCGAACACTCGCCTCAGAGAGCGCCCGCGCACAGTGGTCAATTTGGCCTTACTAGCGGCATTTAATTAATAGCTTCTAAAGTAATCCAGAAAACTTCAACTGATTTTTTCTATATAAAAAATAAATTAAAATAATTTTTGGAACTTAAAAATAAAATAAAAAACTTTTTTTGTAATGAATGTTTTTATAATTTATGTAAATTTATAAATTATTGCAATAACCAATATACAGAAAGAAAAAAAAAAAAAATTAAATTAAATTAATCTTAGGTTATTTATTTTTTAATGTTTATATTATAATTTTTAAATTCAATAGAAATGATTCACGAAATATTTGTATTTAAACAAAAAATAAAATAGTGACTATTCATATTTGAACCAAGAAATAATTAGATCAAATATGAATAGTTAATAACATAGTTTTTGATGAAGAAAAGATATGCTGTGTGGGGCCTGTCACGCCTCCTTTCGTCTGTTGCACATTCTCCTAAAGTTTTTACACATTTTTAATACATTTATATTTTTAAAATAAATTCCTAATGAAAAACGTTTCTTAAAATTTAACAATTTACAAATTTAAATTAAATACCTCTAGTAAGCCCAAATTGCCCACTGTGCAGCGACGCAAGCAGCGCTGCTAGCGGCAGAAATACGCTGTTGCTGCTGCTGTTCGCCGTCGCAGTCGCAGTCGCCGTCGCAGTCGCAGTCGGCGTCGCAGTCGCGGCCGCAAAGCCTTGCCGTTGCGTTCCTCAGTTAGCCAGCAGCCAGCGCTGCGACGAGACACGCGACTAAAAAATTAAGCAATCAAAGCGTCATAAAAAACATTTTTAAAATTTCAACAATTTTCAAAAACGTTACGAAATTGTTGAAAAAAAATCAAAACAAATAAAAACAATAAATTGTTTTTAAAATATATCAATATAAATAAATAACTAAACTTTATTTTGTGATATTTTTTTGGTGAAAATAAAAAAACCGCGCGCGTGTTTTTTGGCGAGCGAAATATTTGACCAAGCAGCAGGTGACAAAGTGCGACATATTAATTTATATATATAAACTAAATATAGTATTATTATAAAACATTTTATTTATTTTTAAAACAACAACATTATTATTATTATTTTTTTTTTTTGTATTCGGTGCGTGTGCGTGTTGTAAATGAAAATGTTTTGTTGCTGCCGTTGCTGTTGCTGTTGCTGTTGCTGCTGTATGTTGCTGTTGTGTATTGGATGTTGCTGCTGTGCTGATGTTGCCAGCTTGCCGGCAATGGCCACGGCAGACGCCAGGTTCGCCCACCTGAAACCACGTAAAACAAAAATAGCGACAAACGTTGGCGGCACAGCAACAACATCGACAGCAACAGCAACAGCAACAACAACAGCAACAACATGCAGATTAACAGCAACAACTGCAGACACAACAATGGCAACAAGTTCAAGACAGCCATCAAAGCAATATGCCCTGTTTGAAAGGACAATCCCCAGGGTGTTGCTGCTAGAGTTGGCATAATATCGTTGCAATATCGATATTATCGAACTGTTGATATCGAAGATATCGTTTATCGTTAAGCACAGCGTCTAAAATATGCCTTTGTTTTTGTTGAAAAATTGAAATAAGAGTAGAATTGAAAGAATTTAAATCATCTGTTGTTTGAACTATGGTTTTATTTAAATATTTGAATATTTAATGAATTTATAGAATATTTTATGTTTGAAAATAGTACTCTGTTTTTATTTATTTTTTTTATTTATTTATTTTATTTACATAACATTATTAAAAGAATTTAAAGAATATATTAGGTTTGAAAATATAACTTTGTTTTTATTTAAACATTTAAAGAGTTGTAGAATGTTAATAATCTTCTCTATTATTACTTTTTGTAAAATTTAAATTAAGTTGTTTTTGTTGAAATTAATCTGTCTATAAATGATTATCGTAACATCGTTGATTATCGATAAAAAGCTTAAAATACCGGAAATATCGATTGGAGTGGATATGGCTATAATCCCAACACTAGTTGCTGTTGCTGCCCCACAGCAACAGGCCACAAATGTTGCCAATAAATAAATAAAGCAGCCAAAGCAAAGCGACAAAAAATATACAAAAATATATATAAAAAAGCGAATGAAAATGAAAATAAAAATAAATATAAAGAACAAGCAAGAGCAAGAGCAAAAGTCGAAAGGCGAATTGTGGAACGAAAGCATAATTCTAATAAGTTGCCAGACAGACGCCAATGAGATGAACACTTGTTGAGATTCAGATACATTCTATAGCTACATCCACAGCTAGATACAGACAGAGAGCGGCATTTAAATGCATTGAAATTATTTGTATATTACGCATATCAAAATAAAAGCAAACAGGCAACAGAAAAAGAGAGCGAGCCTCAAGAAAATATTTGAAAATATATATCTATTTTTTGAAATCGCGGAGCAACAGGTAAATACTAAATGAAAACTCTCAAAGCAAATTCAAAAATAGACAAAATTTCAAGACGCTAATGCGCACAGGTTTTTTGTACGTAAAATAAAAAAATGCAATTTAAAAACAAATTTGTTTTCCACAATATATTTATTTTGAATTATATTTTAATAAACATATAGATTTTGTCTCCCAATTTTTCATAAAAGCGCGTTGTTAAAATTATAATACCCTGTACCCATTGCAAAATGGGAAATACAGGGTTATTTTTATTTTAGTTTTTTCTTTGTACATTTTTGAGATTAAAATAAGCCAAAATTCGTGCTTAATTTGCAATATATTTTTTGATTAATCTATTATTCCTTGCACTTAGTTTTTAATAATTCTCGTAGTTTGCCCTAGTCTGAATTTTATTTCAATTGATTTAAGAGCTTCAGAACGAATCATTCTTTATTTTTTCAAGTGTATAATTGTTACTTTATTGAGAAATTGAGTTCTTAGATTTTTTTTAAAGAGCTTAACAGTTTTTGGAAACCTTAGATGCATAATCCTCCGTTGACCGTCAGAATCTTCTTAAGTAATTTGATATTTTCGAGCCCTTTAATTTTTGCTGAACTTTAAAGTAACTTTTTATTCAATTTTGGTTTATTTAAAATTGTTAAAAAATTTTAGCTTAACTCGCTAAAAAAATATTAAAAAATTAATGCCGCAGAGATATTTGAAATATAAATATTCAAATGTTTAACGTTACGCCCCTTTACGCCCCAATCGATAAAAACCAAATAACAAACTTAATATAAAAAGTTTTAAAAAGTTTTTAATTTTGAAGTACGAAAACTCTAAAACTTGTCATTTCTGCAAGGAAATTCTGTTGCCTTTGCTGATAAAGACTTGATATAGAATATATAGTACTATATACTACTTTATATAGATCTCTGCTGCTGCTGAGGGTCTTGGCATTCTATCAATTTTGAATTAGCTGCAATAAGTGGGCATAACTATTGTCAGATAGCGTGCAGACGAGGGCAGCCTGGCATTAAGCGAAGTTCATTGATAATGGGAGAAGCTGGCTGCAGCTGCTGCTCCCTGCACATCAGCAACTGTTGCTGATAATATACAGTTCTACACCAAGCAGTTAGCAGAGGCAATAGAATTGCTAATTTGACACAGAGCATAGATTTATTTGGCTTTATCTGTTTGCTGTTGCGGGTGTTGCTGCTGTTGTGCATGTTGCTGCTGTAGTTGCTGCTGCTGCTGCTGTAATTGCTGCTGCTGCTGTTGTAATTGCTGCTGTCTGGTTTGTTATCTAAACGAGCTGTTGCCGCCGCTTGGTCTATTGCCGGCGTTCTGATAAGACGCAATGTTGTCTGCATTGCCCCCATCTTGCACCGCAGCAACACCAACGGACACAGCAGCAACATGTCGCTGTTGCCCAGCTAAGGGACTACTGTTTGCTATCAGAGCCGGCAGCATTTTGCTTCCAGCATTCAATCAGCCTTTATCAAGCTATGCCACAGCGTACACTCAGAGAAAAAACATTGCACATTTCACTATTTGATCAGTTCTGAGAATCATTTAGAAATGGAAATTGTTTAATTGACATTGATTTGATTTAAATAAATTCTTATTCGATTTGGAATGATTAGTCGAATATATCCGACACACTTCTACTTCTTCTACCGCTCTTCTTACTTTCCACTCTGATAGTGAGAGCTAAATCATCGAAAATTCTTTCCTTAATAACTTTTGTGTTTACCAAGCGATTTTATTGAAATTTTTAACGTATATTTATAGGCATTCAGCAAATGTATAATATCAATAGCAAACTTCTGCATATAAAATTACAGCTTATGGGGTTTTTAACGATTTGTGGGCGAAGTGGGCATGGCAGCCACTATTGTAACCCAGCTAGAGCTACCTATGATATACAGCTAGCTACATTTCAAATTTGGTTGCCCTAGATTTAAAAGCTTTTAAGCTCATAGGCCAATGCTTTCAATAATATTTTTTATCGATATCGATAATAATATTATCGAATCGAATAACAAGCGAGGCTTTGTCTCGCTGGCTCTCTCCTTGTATATCGGGTTTTAGCTTTATACAGATGTTGGATTTTAGATATTTTTTTGTGTGTTTTTAAATTTTATTAGGCCTGTTTTTTTGAGTGTACGATCGTATATTGTTTGTGTTTGAAGTCATTATAAACTAAGCGAGTGACAGCAGAGCTTGAGTGTCAATTGTTAGCTCAAATCTCGGATATGCTTGCTGAATGGCAGCCACTTAATAGCTCAGCTGCAACTCAGCAACTACTTGAAGCAGCAGCAGCAACAACAGCAGCAGCAGCAACAACAGCAGCAGCAACAGCAGCAACAGCAGCAAGGGGCAACAACAATAGCCGCAGTGGAATCAAGTGTAATGGGTTCGCATGTGTGGCACGTTGGGTTTTTTGGTGGGCAAGGGGCACGTTGGGGAGACTCTAATATCGGCACACTGATTGCTGACAACTTAATCAACATTTGTGTATCACAATCTAAGGCATTCTCTAAATATAAACACACAGAGGCCAACCGACAAGAGACGCCGACATGAAGCTAATAAGCCGCTTAATCTCATCTCTCTCGCTCGCTGTTCTTTCACTTAGTCTACTGTACCTATACATAAACATATATATATATATACTTCAAATTTATATATATACATATGCTACATATTATAATAATATATATGCCAAAACGTCCCTGAACTTTGGGCGCGCTCAATTTGCACTGTCACAAATTGCGAATGTGTCAAACAAAAAAAGCTGAAAAACGCTGCCATGGCACCCCACACAGCATCCACACAGCATCCACATAGCATCCACACGACGTTCTCAGACCAGCTCTAGCTCTATTTCCATCTCCATCAATGCAACATCATTGTCTCTAATGCTAATCGCAATTTGAACTTTGCCAAATGCTAAATGACTAAAGCTTTAGCTCAGAAATATGCTGAGAAATGTTTTTTTTTTAATTTTTATTTATTTATATGCTTTATGTGGATTTTTATTCGATTTTTATTCGATTTTTAATGCGCGTATTTGCGCTAAATATCAGTTTTAATTTAGGCATAGTTTAACAAGTTGCTGTTTAGTTTTTAGAAAAAAGGTCTATTAAGTAAGTGTAATTGGGAAATTTGTGAAACACCCAGAGGGAAGACAAGTATATAGCATATATATTCTTGTTCCTGACGACAAACTGCTTTGATATAGCCAATTTTGTCTGTCTGTAGACATACAAAGATAAGAGCTAGGAATATAATTTTCGGTATGTAGGTACTCCTGTGCAGTAAGCAGATTAATATTTCTTTAAAAATTTGATACTTCTCCTAATTTACTCACAAACCACGGAAAACGACAGAAGCTGAAATTTTGGAGCTACAAACTTGTAATTTGGAATTTATGTAGCCTGTAGCATTCTTCATCGATGTTGTGAATTATATTACGATCGAATAAGAAACAGCTAAGATATGCAAAAGACAATTCGCTCGTTTGGTCCAAACGTTCGATTTCTGCATACTCACATAACTTGCCTTCGTATTTTGTTTTCTCTTTAAAATAATATAGCAAATTGTGGTATATTTTTTTCCCAGTGCAGCTGTCACAATTTCTAAAAATAACCGTTGCTGTTGTGACACAAATTTAAGTCATATTTATAGCATCTCCAAAAAATCTCATACACTAGTAAACTATAAGCGATAATGTAAGGATTTATTTGCTCACGTCTAGAGTTTTGGAAGAAAATAGCAAAATTCTATTTAATTTTTCTTAATTTTTTTTTTTTTTTTTTCAAAAAGCAATAATTTTGGAAAAATTGTAGACTTTGCAACTCAAGTTTGTTGCATTTTACGACTGCATAAAATGTCTCGATGTTTCTGTAGATATATAATTATAAATATCTACAAAACACGCTGCGTATTTGGCTTATTTGATTTAAGGTAAGGTCAGTAATTAAATTGTCTGTCAAAACAATATGAAGAGCGAAAGCGACGCAGCTAAGAAAATTGAAAAAGTTTTTTTTTTTTAATAACATAATAAGGAGAAAGCAATTTAATTGATTCAAGCGCAGTTGTACACGCAAAGAAATCGAGCTATGTAGATGCAAGTAAAATTTACAATTACTGCTATTTTATATAGTATATATAATTAAATTTAAAAAATAGATCTCTTAAAATCGTATTACATTAATTTTATAGTGGAAAGTCATAGAGAACAGAGAGTACAGCTTCAAAGCCCGATTCATCTGTTAGTTAACATTGCCTTAACAGCATAACTGAATGTTAAGATAGATTGATCTCTTAGCATTTGAAATGTATTTGCAATATACACAATTTTAATTGGTTTTCTCCATTATGATAATTATTTCATATTACTTCTGCATTTTTTATTGCTTCTAATTGATGTCCAGTATGGAGTGCTGTGCTTTTTTCCAGTGTACTTATTGGGTAAAGCTCATTATGTTCGAAAGCTTTTGCTTAATTAGATGTGCAAATAAATTAAGAAATTTCAAACTTTCAAGCAAGCATAAAAACAATCGAAGGTCGTTAGACAGACAGTGAGGGACAGACGGACATGCCCATTGACCACAGAGCATAGAAGTCATACATATATACATATTTGCCTACATATGTACGTACATACAAACAAATTATACCTATGAGCAGCGAAATCCACTTGAGTTGGGCAATTAAATCCACAGAAATTTGACAGAAATAGTACATTAAAATGCATGAAGACGAGCAAGCAAATAAATCAAACATCCGACCAAAAGGGAGAGATACGTTATACACTCAGAGAAAAGCAACTAGAAACTTTTATGAATTTCAATGAGAAAACTAAATCAACATCAAAAAATGTCTGACAAAATTCTAGTATAGAATAGATTTGAAGAACAAACGTGGATGGATTTAGATAAAATCAGTAAGGACAGAGCGCTACAGTCGGACGTAACCCACAGTGGGATTATTAATTTTTATTGTGTTCCAATATTCATTAAAAACAAATTCATTAGCATTCATTCAATGAATGCATGCGACATAGAAAGATTTAAAACTAACTTGAAACATTCTGAACATATTTAAAAATCCAGAAATTCTAAAATAATCTTAATTCCAGAAATTCAAAACTAAAATTAAGTAAATATCGGACACGTTTTTGGCTTTATTCAAGTACGTTTTATATTTTTTTGTTTGTTTTTTTATTCCGAATTACGACCTTAAACAACCGAAAGACAGACATGGAGATAGAGAGACGAACGGACGAGGAAAACCTAAGCAAAGCCAGCCAAATTGCAATGCCAGCCAGATCAAAGTATACACATATAGGCGTGTTTGTATCTGATATTGTAGTATAGTATAGTAGTATATATCTTTGTGCAACAAGTGTGAAAAAGCAGAACAGCAACAGCAATGACAATTTGCAGTTTTATTATTGTTGCTAAATTTATGCACACGGGGTATTATGTCGTATTGTTGTTGATACTGATGATCGTGATGATGATGATGATCATGGTGATGATGATGTTTAGATGCGACTATTCTAATTGTACGATCAGCTACAACTGTCTAGCTGACCCCATTGTGTTTATGAGGCCAACAAATGCAACACTAACAACAAATTCTTCTTCTCTCATCCCCATTTGCACTCCCGGAGAATTAAAAGAATTATGCACTGTGGTAATACCCTCTATATTTCAGGGTTTTCATTAACATTACGCATTAATATTGCATTAAAATTATTTTAAAATAAGCTTAAACTTATCATAACATCGTTTTAACATCAATAACATTGTCGGTAGCAGAAAATTAGACTGTGATTTAACAGAGTGATCGACTTAGGTTTATGTTAAATAACAGCAAAATGCATGTGGCCTTTGTCAGCAATTATTATCGACATTTAATAACACTGAAGGGAAAATTGTATTAAATTATAATAATATTATAAAATAACAAAAATTACATAAAAATTACATGCAAATTACTTTAAAATTAGCTTAAACTTAGCTTAGCAGTGCATTAGCATGACATCATTCCATCAACATGAACTTACCAGAGCGATTGACTTAGACCTATGCTAATTAACAGGTACATAGAAATGATCATTGTACACAATAGTTATCGACCGTCGATAAAACGCTAATCGTAACTTAAAATAAACTTAGAATTGACGGAACCAAACCAAAAAGTCTAGTTAAAAACAGGTTGGGGTTTAGTAAATTTCTCTATGATGAGATCTCTTCAAGGTTTGTTTTAATGTACATGAAAAATATAGGGACGGGGCAGATCAGTGGGACGGTGGCTACAGTCGGACGTAACCGACCGTAGGAGACCCTTTACTTTGAGGATATGTACATACAAACACAATCAGACGCACACACACTAAGCTACCCGCGTATGCAAGGCACACCACCCCCCTCTGCCTAGTGCGGCAAATTGTCTGTGGCATATGTTCGCTGTTTCTTATCCGATCGTAATAAAATTCACAGCGTCGATAGAGAATGTCTTAAACTAGTGAAATACTAAATTACAAATCAATAGATTTAAAACTGTGGCTACAGCAGCTTTTTGCGGTTTGGGGTGGAAGGGGGGGAGGTATCCAAAATCTAAAACAAACTCGTGCTGCTTACTGAATAGGGGAACCTGAATCCCGAATATGGTGTCTCTATCTCTTATAGTTGCTGAGATCTGGGTGTTCATACAGACAGACAGACAGACGGACAGACAGACAGACGGACAGACGGACAGACGGACATGGCTATATCGACTCGGCTTGTCGTCCTGATCAAGAATATATATACTTTGTGGGGTCTGCCACGCCTCCTTCTGGGTGTTACACACATTTCCTCTTTGCACTAAACTAATAGACCCTTTTTACTTTTTTAAAGTAAAGGGTCTAATTAAAGAATTCCCATAGATATAATAAAATAATTTTCTTAATACAATTTAATACTTATGGATAGGTTTTTATGTAAAAAATGTAAGATCAAAACATGCTGTAGTTTTTTATCGGCAGAAATTAAAAGCTGAGGTCTGGGTGGCGGTTAAGATAAAAGGCGTCCGGCATGAATGAAGCCAATATCTATATAATATATAATTATGCATATAATATGGAGTAATTAAATGCGACAATGTATAGTGGGGACACTCCCATATCGGACAGCAATTGAAAGCGCCGATCACGTATTTAGTTATCGCCGAATTCCGAAATCAAATCGGAATTGAAATCAATTTGAAACATTTGATGTTGCCTGCAAAATATGGTTAGGGCGCTGCGCACGCGCTAATGGACAGGGGGAAGGGCGGCATAGTTATAATAGTTTGTTCGATAGTTAAACTTGTGGTTACATAGAGTTTCCTGCCTTAAAAGCCAGGTACAATGGGCCCCATCTGGCAATTAGTGTATGCCAAACGATGGCTAATAACGTGAGCTGCATGCAAAATGCAGAAAAAAAATAGAAAGAACAAGTTGTTTGCTAGCGAGAGAGAGAGAGAGAGGGGGAGAAATGCCATTTACTTATTGCCAGATTTATGTCAGCCATGTCTGATATATATACCATACACTGCAAGACAAATCAAGAGTTTTCGAAATTAAATTAACAATTTACCATCAATTTTTTAGCTGAGTTCTGCAGGCAATACCGAAGTTTTCACGGTGAAGTTTTCTCATAAAGTTTTACTTTGGTTTACATACATTTCGCTACTCATTTGTTATCGATATGTATTATCGATCGCAGTATTAGCGTACAGGATTTGTTTACATAAATTTAAATTGTGTAAAATTAAATAAAACGGATATGTTTAACTTTATATGTGCTTTTAACTGTAATATGTGCTTATCGATAGCTGATTACAAGCAATCCTGTGCTTAAGCGCATGCAACTCTATGTTTATAAACAATCGGAATAAGGAATAACCAAAAATTCGAAAAGTCGTACAGCTTTAAGGGTAATGAAGTTTAGTCATGGAGTTTTACAACAACTTTATAAAATAACAGCATTGAACAATGGGTACAGGGTATAAAAAAAACGTCATCGTGTAAATTCGGTTTTGATTACAATTATTTTTTATTTATATTAATCGACATTCATTCACGATTATATTCCAATTTTTACTTGAATTTTGGAACAGAACAAGAATAATTTGGGGGCTTTCCTTGGTGAAGCGATTTATTCTTGATTTTTCCAAGTGTATACACAATCCGTGCGGCAAGTCCATGCAATTGGCAACTCCCTCTCAGTGCACACTTGCTCCCACTTTGCTCTCTGTTTGTTTTTTATGGCTCGAAGGGGTCGTAAACCCAAATTGCATTCCACATGCTTCCTCGGCAGTAATTCTCGGTAATTGTGGCGATTGCTGCTGTTTTTGCACTTGTTGTTTTCATATTCGCTGTTTCTTTTGTTTGCCTGTTGCAGTCATTTAACGAAACTGAAATGAAATTAAATGCAGTTGACCTAAAAATAGCAATAGCAAATAGCAAATAGCAAAATACAAATGGCCAGGCCAAGCGACCCACTAAATAATATATATAAAAATATGTGTATCCATACTTATCTGTGTGCATTCAGATCAGATTTGATATCGCGATAAGGCAATTAAAGTCTATAGTTTGCCATCGTGACTCAGCTTTTGATGGCATAATCAGCAGCTCTGCTCCTCAACGTAGCACGTTAACATAGCTCTGTTACTTAACATGAGCTTCGATCTACATTAACATGACGCTCTTGAGATCAGTGAGATCGTATTATTGCAAAAAGAGTTCGTTTGTCCATAAAACCTACAATACATATTTGAGTTTTTTAAACATCAATATATCAATATTTGAGTAGTAATAAAAATTTTAGATTAAATCTCGCAAATATTTTTTAAATTATCGTTATACCACCTGACTTTTTGACCTTAGCAAAAGGTCGAAAAATACAATAATTTGTTTTTACCAGATTTTGATTCTAAATAATTTGTATAGCAAAATTAAACATAAAAAATTTAAACGGGGCAGATCAGTCGGACGTGCCCGATTGCACAATATCCTGTACCCTATATTCAAAATATAATTTTATGAAACTGTCACACGAAGCGTAGCAGCAATGCTTATTCTTCTTACTTTTTTATGAGTGCCAGATTTAACGGCAGCCTAATACCGCTCACATCCAACTCTTGCTATTGTCACACTTCAGATCCACAAATCCACTCGCCACTCCACTTAAGCACTTGATCACAGACACTACACTGTGATCAGCAGCACTGCAGTAGCTGTATTTATAGTGCTTGCAGGCTGCGCCGTCGCTGTCTCTTCTCAGTTCCCGATAATACGCAAGAGAAAGAGCCAAGAAAACCCACCCACCAATCTGCAGCTGTGGTGAGAGAATACATCGACCGCTCTCTATGCATAAGCTCATAGGAAGCGCTTAGCCAGTCTTCTCACTCGCGTTTGCTGGCTCTCCAAGCATACCTCCTGCATTACAAGTAATGCAGCGGGTAGCCAGCTCGCCTGCTAGGCAGCGCCTAGCCACTCTCCTCTCTGCTCGCTCGCTCGTGCTGGCTCTCCAAGCCTACCTCCTGCATTACAAGTAATGCAGCGGGTAGCCAGCTCGCCTACAAAGCAGCGCTTAGCCGCTCTCCTCTCTGCTCTCTCGCTCGTGCTGGCTCTCCAAGCATACCTCCTGCATTACAAGTAATGCAGCGGGTAGCTGGATCGCCTCCTAGGCAGCGCTTAGCCACTCTCCTCTCTGCTCGCTCTCTCGCTCGTACTGGCTCTCCAAGCATACCTCCTGCATTACAAGTAATGCAGCGGGTAGCCAGCTCGCCTTCTAGGCAGCGCTTAGCCACTCTCCTCTCTGCTCGCTCGCTCGTGCTGGCTCTCCAAGCATACCTCCTGCATTACAAGTAATGCAGCGGGTAGCCAGCTCGCCTGCTAGGCAGCGCCTAGCCACTCTCCTCTCTGCTCGCTCGCTCGTGCTGGCTCTCCAAGCATACCTCCTGCATTACAAGTAATGCAGCGGGTAGCCAGCTCGCCTGCTAGGCAGCGCCTAGCCACTCTCCTCTCTGCTCGCTCGCTCGTGCTGGCTCTCCAAGCCTACCTCCTGCATTACAAGTAATGCAGCGGGTAGCCAGCTCGCCTGCTAGGCAGCGCTTAGCCACTCTCCTCTCTGCTCGCTCGCTCGTGCTGGCTCTCCAAGCATACCTCCTGCATTACAAGTAATGCAGCGGGTAGCTGGCTCGCCTCCTAGGCAGCGCTTAGCCACTCTCCTCTCTGCTCGCTCGCTCGTGCTGGCTCTCCAAGCCTACCTCCTGCTTTACAAGTAATGTAGCCGCCTAGCCTATAAAGCAACCTACATACTGCACTGGGTGGGATGGAGCATAGAGAGCGCTCATCACAGAAGCGGAGTGGTGGGTGGTGGGGTTTTTTTTTGGCGGGAGCAGATCAAGACAGACAGACGGACATCGCAAAATCGACTCAGCTCATCTCCCTGATCAAGAATTCATATACTTTGTGGAGTCTGCCACGCCTCCTTTTGCCTGTTACATTCTGACAAAGTTATTAACCCTGTTTTTCCCATTTTTCAATGGGTACAGGGTATAAAAAAAGACATGGGTGGATTTGGACAAATAATGGGTTTCTGAGAGCCAAAAATCGTGTTTTTGAGGTACATTCCACATTAGTATTTTACCATCCCAAATGTCGAACAATTCTATTTAACTTGTATATGCCAGATTTTGATTCTAAATGATTTGAAAAGCAAAAAGATACATAAAAAACTAGAAATGGGTATATTTCGACAAAAAAAGTGGATCTTGGAGCTAAAAATCGTGTTTTTGAGGTACATATCGCGTATGGTACTCTATTTTTATACCCTTAACCCTTTGTTAACCATTGCAAAAGGTAGAAACAATTTTTCAATACGTGAAAGTTAGACGAAAATAGATATTCAGCTGCTTTAAAATGTGAGTTTATGTTGTCAAATGAAAAGCTAAAAAAGCGACCATGCACAAGTGTTTTCCAAGAATTCGAATTTGCGTGTTCGTTAGAACTAGAATGTTCCGTGCCATAAAACATTCGGATTTCGTTCTGTGTATGTTGGCCATTATGCGCGCCTTTAATTGCTCGGCTCGCCCTGTTGAATGCACGTAGAATGCAAGTGCCAATAATAACAATGTTGTGCAGGTCATGTCGGGCCAAAAGGTGCTGGTTTGCTACTTAAGTTGTTGCTGTTGTTGTTGTTGTTGTTGTTGTTGTTGTTGTTGCTGTTGTTGTTGTTGTTGTTGTTGTGGTGCCAGTGATTTGATGCCGTTGGCTTACAGCAAAACATGGCTACAATTAACCCAATTTACCGGCAACAGTCAACGCCTTGTGCACCATATTGCCCCACACTCATACACTCTCGCACTCTCACGCTCGCTCTTTGCTAGTGATGGCAAGAAAATGTTATCGAAGTTTCATTAATTGTCTAATGAATTACATGATTAATTGAAACGCATCGATTACTAAATGCAATTAAACAAAGAAAAAGAAAAATAATCAATAATGCCATTAATCCGAAAAATTCAATATAATTTGTTTCTTAATTTGTAAGGCTCATTAAAATAAAAGTTACAAATTTCGGAATAAATTAATATATTTTTTTTTTTTTTTTTAGAAATTTTTAACAACTTATTTTATAAAATAGAGCATCGTGCATTTGGTAATATTTCGAATTTTATCGAATACCAACTAAATCGCTAGTCGAAAGAAAAACATCGAATATGTATCATAGTATGTACTATAAGATTAATACTGATCAATTAAAATTGGTATATTAATTATTTTATTATAATAGCTTGACAAATAACAGTATTTTCTTAAATTATTTTTACATGACCGATTAGTGGAATGTCTTTTATATCAATTTAAAATCGATGTTTAAATTTTTTTATTTACCCGATAATTAACTATGTTGCTTTCGATTATTTTGGCACTAAATCGTTAGGCGAAGCAAAAAATCGATTTTTATTTGAAATCGAAATCGGCATTAAAACGCTAAGCGAAGTACAAAAATCGATTATTATTTGAAATCGAAATTTTAATTATTTTGTTTTTAGCACGATAAATTAACAAATGTCGTCTTCGATTATTTTGGCATTAAATCACTAAGCGACTCAAAAAAAATCGATTGTTGTGTCATCACTGCTCCTTGCCTCCCACTCTCCGCCCTCTCCGCGCTCTCCGCGGTCTGAGAGCGTGGTGTCAATCACAACATTCAATTATGACGGCAACAACAAATGCACTGCCCGAGAGCGGCGTCCTGTTGCTGACGCCTGGGCACGCCTCGTCGCGACGTCGACGCTGGCGTTGGCGTTGACGTTGGCGTCGCTGTCTGACCCATTTGCAAAGCACGCACACAGCAACGGCAGCACTAACAGCAGCAGAGGGGGGCGCTCGCTTAAGCTTTGAGCGGCAGGCGACCGCAACAACAGCAATGACTCTCACATCCTGCCGGCGACGTCGACGTCGACGTCGCAGCCAGCTGAGCTGATGTTATCAGGCGTCGTCTCAGCGTCGCTCAGCGTTCAGTTTGCATTGAGACGCGTGCAAAATCTGTTGCATACTTTTGTGCTGTTGCAGCTACTGTTAAGCATTCGTGCATACGTTGTCAATTTTTTCGAAAAACAAAACTATTTTTGGCGGGAAAAGCACCAAAAAGCAAGACAAATTTAAAAAAGAGCAAATAGCCAATTTATTCCTATGTATGTATTTTAAATTAAAGAGGTTATGGGATAATTTCGATTTAAATAATGACAACAGAAACAAAATTGTTTTTTTTTTATTTAAGAGTGAATTTTTTAAATTTTTATTAATAAAACCGACAAAAAGCTAAATTATATTTGAAATAAAACCCTAAATTTTGCGCTGGACAAAGTTTGACAAATGCTTTTGACAAATGCCTTTGAAAAACCGTCAGATTTGTCGGGAAACAAGTGCAACAATTACAAACTGTTACACGTTATCTCATTGCAGCAGCAGCAGCAGCAACAGCGCAGCAGCAGCAGCAGCAGCGGCGGCAGCAATCACAGCCACAGCGGATGCTCACAAGATGGTGCACCACAGCAATGACGACGCCATGAATAAAATTCCACTCAAATCCGCCAGCGGGCTGGACGACGAGGAGAAGAATGGCGGGGAGCTGATGCAGGACACGGCTGCTGCCGAGGAGGCGCGTCGCGAACAGATGTAAGTGCAACACAACACAAACACACATCGAATGCAACAACAACAACAACAACAACAACAACAACAACAATAAACAAAAGCAATTCGAATTGCGCTGCGCAAATTGCTTTATTTCCTTCCTTCGTTCAGTATGCCTAACAGCAAGCCTTAACATTCGTTCAGTGCCTAACAGTGCGCTGTTAACAGGCGTGATATTGCCCAAAACAGCTCGCTGTTGATCGTTAACATTACGCCATAAATCGTTAACAGTGCGATATTCGGTTCTTATCGAATAGTTTGAAATGCATTTTATTTTACAATTTATGCTGTTTTAATTTAAACAAAGTAACTTATCGCCAAATTATTCAACTAACGTTTGCTAATTCATAGAGCCTGCTTGAAGTTTCAAAACTTTTTGCATATTTATCAGGGCTGCAAACTGGGTATTTACCGGGTATTTCCCAAATTTTATTTAATTTGATCAAAATCTGGAAAACAAAAAATTAAAACATATTTATTTCAAGAAATTAATTGAACCCGAAGTCGGATTATTAATAGATAATATCCAGACAATACCGAAACGGAATAAAAATTATGCATTTCCGAATTGAAAAGGGGTTCAAAACAGTAATCTGTGTAATTTTGTTGAGTTTGCAGCCCTGATACTGATATTAATTTAACACTATGCTAAAGTTTTCTGTACAAATTCGTTTTTCCTGCTCCCTAATCCTGTTCCTCTTAAGTGTGATAATCTCAATCCTCCTTTTAACTGGCAACGCGAGACATTTTAAGTGATTTTCGTATGCAAATCTTAATATTACAAATTCCAAAAGCAAAAATCGGAAAAGCGTTTTCGAAAAAGTGTTCAATTCGAGGCGGATCGCAACGCGTGTAAAATAAAATGGGGAGAGAGAAGTTGAGAGTTATGCCCAAAAAATGCCGCATGTAGTTCCTATTATCATATCATGCGCATCACCAGTTCATTTGTTTGCCAGAGTTTCAATAAATTCCAAGCCGCTTTAAAAAAAACCGCTGCAAATTCCGTTCAGCTCGTAAGTATGATGCATATACTCGTAGTATTTAGTCGCTTGGCCACACAGCACACACGACCGGTGTGCTCTATACGCAACCCCTAAACCTTTCGTCACCATTGCAGGCATGCCAATGTCCTAGCCTGGATGAAGAAGCTGACCATCGGCGTCATCTGCTTCATCGGCATTGCGCTGATCTGCTACGTGATCATCAGCCTCTGCTTCAGTGGTAAGTAGAGAACGCTCTGCCCCAAACCCCTTGTACTTGCCACATTGCAACTAACCTCGGCGGGCTTATCGATTGGCACTCAGTAATATTGGGCTATCTTCTATGACACCTGCAACCACAGAATGGCCAAAGTCAACACCCCTGCGTGGCAGCCACAACAACAGCACGGCTGCAAATGCCACGGCCTCGACACTTGCCACAGCCACACGACTCCATCGGCAGCAGCAGCACTAAGGCCCAACAGCAGCAGCAGCCAATTAACGGTAATAATCGAATAACAAAAAATACACTCAGAGAAAACATCAAGCTCTTCTCACTCGATGCAATCCAGCATTTACTTGTTCTGAAATAGAACGCACCTTATTCAAGTAAGCCTCATTTAATCCAGAATTTCTTACTTTTAAGTAAGTTTCGAATTTTTTAATTCTTTACTTGATTTCGAATGTAACTAAGATTTTTACTTCAATCAAGAAATATCAAGTAGGAAAATTTCTACAAATTTTAAAACATTTTTCGGATAGATTTAATCTATGAAAATCAAAAAAGATTCTTAAAGTTTTTTTATGAGTGTAACTACTCATACCTATATCGATCAGTTATAATTCCGTAATCGACACGCATCAAAGACAATTGCCTTTCTAGCAATTGCAATATCAAATATTTATAAATCAAGTCCGCATTTACACGTTGACGTTTGTTCATGAAGTTTACGTGTGTTGGCAAACGGTGTAGGGAGGTAAAACTTGATATGTCTATCTATAAATGTCTATTCAAAAAACTTTAAAAAGCTTCACCAATTCCGCAATTCCGAGAACATTGCTCAAAATGTTTGAAAAACGAAAACGAAAAAACTTCATCGTGTAAATGCGCATCAAGTTCAAGGTAAATTTGTTTAATGTAATCATTATCTTTTGTAGTTTACAGCCGACATGGATTTGGAGCAGTATACACTCTACTGATGTCAATATCTAGTAACTGGATTGACGAGAATGGAAAATGGGCTTAAGGAAATCCTGGAGCTTGAACAGCAATATAATGAACAGTATAAACTGTCGAATTGATTTGCTGTCCAATAAATTATATTCTATAAGTTTATAGAATTGTTAAAGGCAATCAAGGGCTTGGGAAAAACTTACGATATAATGAAAATTGCTTGAGGAAATTGCAGTAAAATTACATCAAAACTAAGTTTAACCAAAAGCAGAGTAATTAAGCTATTAATATTATATATACGGTATTTTATGTACTACCTAATACTACCTCATATGAAAAATTATTACATTTACATATTTATATTATCTGTTCATTATACGTTTAAAAGAAACAAATATCAAAATAAATTATAGGCACGATGTGAGAGTATGTAACCTGAAATTATAAAGCGAAAACTTATTTTCCTATGCCCTGCACCCGTTGAAAATTGAAAAAAAAAGAAGTTATAATAGCTCCATATATAAGTTATCCAACTATCTGTCTGTCTGTCTATACGTGCTTATAAAAGCGTGAATCTCAGGAAGTATTAATCATAGAGCGGTTAAATTTGGATTATAAGTAGGTGTATACAACATGCAGATCAAGTTTATTTCATAAATCGCATACCACGCCCACTTTGTCCACAAATCGTTGAAATTAAAACACATACCATTTTGTTGTATAATTAATATATATGCTGAAACTGCATTCAAATCGGTTAATAAACACAGAAGTTATTGAAGAAACATTTAGGGTTAGTAATAGTGCAGGGTTTTATTATTATTATTGGATGTACAGCGACCTACAATATATGCTATTGTACCGCCTACGAGAGCTTTATCTTTATCCAATGAACTGAACAAAATCGAGTGTTTTTGAAGGAATGGGTGCAGGGTATTTCAATGTCGGGTGCGTCCGACTGCGGCTCGATCTGTATAAGATCATAAAGTTGCAAGCTGTGCAAAAGTTCATATGATCTATGTGTGCCACAATTGCTCTGTTGCAGGCGTGCAAATGTCCTGGCCTGGATGAAGAAGCTGACCATCGGGCTGATCTGCTTCATAGGCATTGCCCTCATTAGCTACGTGATCATCAGCCTCTGCTTCAGTGGTGAGTTCGATAAGAATCAGCTAAAACCGATCACTAACCACAACTCACTCCACTCACCGATGCCAACTAACACAATCACAAAACACACACGCACACGCACACGATCATCAAATTGCAGTGTTGCCATGTTGCACATGAGCTTTGCATGCCAACAGTCATCGATAGCGATAGCGATAACGATAGCGATACCCACTTCAATTGCACTTACGTATATACAATTTCTTCTCTTGTGGCACCGACAAACTCAAACTTAACACACTAAACAACAACAACAACAACAACAACAATAGACTGGCCCAAGTCAACACCCCTGCGCAACAGCAACAGCAACAAGAGCAACAGCAACAGCAACAACAGCAACAACATTGTTGCAGCCACAACCGCAGCAACACTTGCAACAGGCACAGCACCAACAACTAGCATAAATAGCACAACAACAGCAGCAACTGCAGCTGCAACTGCAACTGCAACTGCAACAGCAATAGCTAGCACGCCACCAGCAACCACTGTGGCAGCAGCAACAGCTGCCACAACAACTATTTTACCAACAACAACCACAACAACAACAACAACAACTACAGAAACAAGCATTAGCAATCCAAGCACAAGTCACACATTCATAGCATTTAATCCAACAGATGACAACGATCACGACTACGATCATGACAATGGCAACGTGGATGCCACAACACCGGATGCGGATGATGCGGCTGCCGCCGGACCCGCTGTGGCAGCCTCCACCTCCCCCACCATGACGCCCCCCCTGCTGGTCAGCAACAAGGAGTTCGCCTCCAAACTGGGCGTGTTCGAGAAGGCCGCTGTCTGTTCAGATATCGGCACTTGCAGTCAGGTTGGCAGGTAAAAGCTTCCGACAACTTTATAGTAAAGGTTCATTAATAGAAAGCTTGAAAGCTCACAAACTGCTTGAAAAAGCTTCTGAAGTTTTTCTAACAATCTAAGCACCACAAAAGCTCTCTTGAATACAAAGCTTACAAGCTTCTTGAAAAGTTTTACAATTTTTCATTATATTTTATATAAGCTCCTAGCTAGAAAATTGAAAAGCTTTCAATCTTACACAGTTTTTATAACAATCTGAGCGCATTACAAGCTCCGCATAGGCCCCCGGATAGAAAGATTTAAAGCTCACAATCTGCTTGGGGAAAGCTTTTATAGTTTTTCGTTTACAATCTCAACACACAGTAAAATCTTTGTATCAGCTCCTAGCTAAAAAGCTTGGAAGCTGCTTGAAAAAGCTTACGAAGCTTATTAGCTTTTTAAAGAGCTGCTTGCAGTCAAGTTGGCAGATTGATTGCAAAAGCTTTAAGTACCCTAATAATGAGCTTAAAAGCTTTTATATAAATGTTGAAAAGAAATATATGAACTTTTGTATGCATAATATTTATTCCGCCTTCCCAGCGACATATTGAAGCGCAATGGCAGCGCCGTGGATGCCACAATCGCCACAATGTTGTGCAATGGCCTTTTGATCTCACAGAGCATGGGAATCGGTGGTGGTTTACTAATGAACATCTATGACCGTGAGACGCGTCAGGGCTACCAGATAGACGCCCATATGGTAGCACCCTATGCAGCCGATCCCAACATGTTCGATAAGAATCCGAACGCGTCGCATACGGGTCCACTGGGCATCGCAGTGCCTGGCGAGGTAATGGGCTATCATCTGGCACATCAGCGTTTCGGAAAGCTGCCCTGGCGGGAACTGGTGGAGCCATCCCTGAAGATCTGTGAGACCGGGTACAGCATGAGCAGGCATCAGGAGAACAGTGTGCGCAGAAGGTGGTCCGAGTTAAAGGATAATCCGCAATATCAGTAAGTATACTGGAAGAATTCAGAATTTCCAGCGTTAAAAGTTGACTAAATAGGAAAAGTCTGAGAATTGCAAGAACGTAGCTCTACCTTTAAAAGAGTTTTGCAAATTCCTATTTCTTAAGATTTTTGCAAATCATTCTCTATATTTCTAAGTGTAACCGTTTATCTCTTGAGAAAAAACTATATTTTTTACCCTCAGAGCGATCTTCCTGAATGCTGAAACCGGCGAACACCACACGGAGGGAACTCTGCTCAAACCTCCGGTGGAGCTCTGCAGTACATATCAATTGTTGGCCGACAATGGACCGATGGACTTTTACAATGGCACCGTCGCCAAACTGCTGGCAGAGGATCTCAAGGAGCTGGGCAGTATTATTACCCGTGATGATTTGGAAGCGTATACATCCGAGATGCGTCTATCGGTCACCATGCCCCTGGGTCAGGACACCCTCTATGCGGTACCGCCCGTGAGCAGCGGCTCCGTGGTATCGCTTGTCCTGAGCATACTTGAAGGTTACAACTTCACCCGTGCAGATTGGACTGATGATGAGTCGAAAGCCCGAACCGTACATCGTATCGCCGAGGCTCTAAAATTCGGTTTCGCTCGTCGTTCCGAGCTGGGCGATCCACGGTTCAATGAGGTCCGCGAACTGGTCAGTCAGCTGAATAGTCCGGACTATGCTGCTCAACTGAGAGCCAAAATCAATGATAGCCATGTACTGGAAGGACCTCATGAGTATGGTGCACAATATAGCACCGACGAAGATCCCTACGGCACCTCACACCTGGCGGTTATAGCACCCAATGGCGATGCCGTATCCGTGACCAGCTCCATTAATTTCTAGTAAGTACAAGTAATTGGAATATTGAAGGAATATGACATAGAACAGGGAAGGAAACGGTAGAAGAGATAGGGCACGAAAGAACGTAGGAAAAAAAAGGACGAAGGTAAATATGGCGATGACATGCAAGACAAGGAAGTGAAAAATTAACGAAAAACAGAAATAGGGTGAAAAGGAGTGATAAAGCAATGATAAGAAAGCGGATAAAATGAGAAGACAAATGAAAGAAAAGGGGGAAGGGTTAAAATTTTAAGAAAGGTAATAAAAACGAATGCAATAAACAACTGTAGCGAGAATCTTAAAATATTAGCAGGAGAGGACAGGAAAGTTTAGGATAGAATGGACTACGAACAGGAAAGTAAGGAAGCGAAGATAAGTAAGGACGCGAAACGTAAGGGAACCAAAATAAATGGATGGAAAAAATTACGATAAAATATATAGCAGGGGAAGGTAAAACAAATCTCATCTAAAACACGTCTATTCATGTTGCAGCTTCGGTTCCGGGTTGATTGGCCCCCGAACTGGCATCATTTTGAACGATGGCATGAACGATTTCTCTTTGCGCAACAACCTCTTTGATTTGCCGCCATCGCCGGTGAACACGATCGATGTGCACAAACGTCCGATGTCCTCCCAATCACCCATGTTGCTGGCAGACTCAGAGGGCAACATTCGGCTGGCAATCGGAGCGGCTGGAGGCACAAAGATAATACCGGCGATCGTTGAGGTGGCTGCCAGATACCTGTGGTTCGATGAGGATCTGAAGGAGGCGATCGATGCCCCTCGCATGTACCACCAACTGGTGCCCGATGTGCTGGAGTTCGAGAACGGAGGATTCAACGAGGCGGTGCAACAGCTGCTCATCAAGCGGGGGCACAAGCTCAAGGAGCAAACACCAAAGGATTTCGGGTCCGTTGTCTGCGCCATTGGACGCAATGCGACCGCCATCTATGCGAATGCCGATAAGCGCAAACGTGGCGATGTTGCCGGCTTTTAAGCATTAGTACTCCCCCCTACCCTTCCTCTCCCACTCTCCCCATCTATCTCTAAAACATAGAAACCGAAACGGAAACCCACAAACAGCGTATCAAGTGAGATTAAATTGGAAAAGCAAGCAAAAGGAGAATCGAAAGTAAAAGTATTTAAGCTAGCTACAAATGTCTTTTTTTTACAACTATCTGTATGTTATATAAATTTATATGCTACCTACTACTACCTTATACAATGATAATATTAATTATAATAATAATTACAATGATTATAATAAAACACATTTTTTTCCAACTGTAAACAAGTCGATTATAATTTCTAAAAGAGTCAAGACAACTCTTTTTGGCTAAGACCATTATTTAATATGGTATAATAAAAGATATAACAATTAAATAAACTAATTGGCTAATAAAGTGAATAAACACTGATTTTAAAACAAACATATAACAATAACAAAATGGAAAATATTGTAATATGGCCTATATGTAGTACGGCTTTTTCGCTGAGTGTAATATCTTTTTTCGGTACTTGACATACTGATGAACAGGTGAGAACAATTTAACTAAAAACAATCAGCAACGTTTAGAACGACTTATGATCTGGTGCGTTTTTTGGGTTTCTTCGTTTTCTTCACAATTTGAATGATATTTTCCGATTCAGTTGGCTCGTGATCGCTTGCATCGTGGCTATCCGAGGGGTAATAGTCGTTCGAATCTTCGCAACGCGTGAGGGTGGGTGGCGGAATGCGGTCTCTGACATCCTTCAAGGATGTGAGCAACGTAATCTCCAGATAAGTCGTACGACTGTTGAAAACCGATTCCTGCATTTGGAAGAACCATAGCATCAGTTGCGTCAAATACCGGAACGTTGCCTGTGCATAAACCGTTCCGCCGCGATGTTCATGGCCATGCATGTCGACGAGGATCGCAATACGGGTGCGCAGATCCAGGGTAACAATTACCGTACGCATACTGGAAATGATGGTAGCAAACAGACACGGAGGTAGCTCGCTGCCAATATCGGACCTCTGGTATTGCTTGACGGACCTCATCAACACCTGCTTCATCTTGAGGGCCGCCGGCATGTAGTTGTTAACATCGGGCTTCACATGGGTGAAGAACCATCGCTCCATATCGAAGATCACCTGGGGATGGGAGCGTATGGCTGTACAGGCCAAGGACACACATAGATTATTGCCGGGCACGATCCGATCCCGATAGATATGATTGCCATTGTTAATCGCCCGGCCGATCAAAGTCGATGCGCTCGATGGCAACTCGCTTGCCACATTACTGAAGTATCCAGTTTGAAGCCAACCGTCCAGAGTGTTGGCCAGAAGCAGCGAGATCAAGGTGCACGAATGGTAGCCATATTCCGAATATTCGCCATAGCGCGCTTGGCTTAAATCTTCGGGGAACCACCAGATGTGCACGGGGCCAACCTTCTCGTATTGCGACGCATTCATTTGCGTTTTCATTGGTTATTTTACAAATATTTTAACTAACGTTAAGACTTTGCTATAAATAGCTAATGAAAACTTTAAAAGTCATATGCGATTACAGCTTGCTCGTCAGCTCAGTTGACAGTAAAAAGATCGCTTACTTGAATACTTTTCATAAATAATTATTTTGAGAAGTAAAATCCCTAAGCACTCAATAAAAACATTAAAAAAAATTAATTGACATCATTTTGTAGTGCTAAATAAAATGATTTTTTTTATTTGTTTCAAGTTTACATAAATATTATACATAAATACGTAGAGTGTATATGATAAATGATGTATAATATATAAGTAAGATGCGCATAAATGCTTAAAGTAAAAGTATAAAAAAAAATTTAAAAAAAAACCAGTTTATATATTAGAAGAAATGAAACTAGTTTAAGATCCATGCAGATCTTGAGCTACATTGAAGACAAATGGCATTGCTCTTAGTATGAACTAGTATGTACAGATAAGTACGGACAACTGAATACCAAAATGTATGCAGTGGTCAGTTATAGATGCATATATAATTTGCGCTAACTACAGTACGATAATGAACAGAAATAGTATGATTACGAATGCGTACAATTATCACGATTGATGATCAAATAAATTCACGAAATTATCTACAATTTAAACATGCGAAAAAATACCATACAAATAATAATAATAATAATAATATGCATTTACATAAAAAATAAAAAACTGTATAAGACTGCAAAAGATATTGATCACTTGATAATGATCTCAGCTGGCGGCAGTATATTATCACCGTACAGGCAATACCAGATGCTGGAATACCAGATGGTACGATCCACCCACTCGCTCCCCGCCAGCACGTGTCCGATGAAGGGCGCATCGCGTGAACTGTAAAATAGGAATATAATTAATAACTGAACTGTAGAATCAGTAAAATGCAACAGATATTATTTTATTAATATTTAAGGTAGAGATTGGATAATTCTTATAAAATTTGTATTTTGCATATAACTCAAGATATGAACTGTCCAAAATACCAAATCGGTATTATTTGGGACAATTGAAAAATGGGGTTATAATTTTCCATTTATTAGCCGCAGGAAAAACCTTTATAAGCATCATCTACAGATGCAATATCTATCTAAAACTAGAAACCTATGCGATTTCTCACAGATATTCCAAAGTTTATAGCTGATATGCTAAAGATATATTTTTTGTTGCATACCCTTGGGCTGAGATATGCTATGGAAGCCAAAGGAAAACCGTAAATTGTTGATTAGTGTAATTACCGCATTATCTGCGCCTGCGTGCGTTCCACAAATGTGATGGCCCAACTCCAGGGGAAGTCCCGTTTTCGCTCACAGCCCAAATACGCTGTGGAGCTGTGCAGAAAGATCTCCCGGACAATGGTCGTCTTGTCGTTCTTATCCTTCTTGGAGACGACTATTTTGCCATCGCGCAGCTCGCACTGCAGGGTCTTGAAAGATTTGGTGCGATAATCGGCAAAGCGCAGCTCCTTACCAGGCGTTACGGTCGCCAGATTCTTGACGGCCCGCTGCACCTCACGCAGCATCTCAACGGGTCGCACCACCAGATAGTTGTGCTTGCGATCCTCCTCCGGCCAGTAGGACCAGTTCAGTATTACGTCGAACACGCGCACATCGTGGTGCAGGGGCCGCTCCAGACTGTCGTTCAGTATCACCTCGTACAGCGTCAGCTGATGGGTCGGAAGTCGCATCTTCTGCGAGTACTCCCGACACAGCTCGTAGGCGGTCTTCGTGGGCGATATGGTGGCGTTCACCTGAGTCTTCTCCTGCGGAAAGCAAAACAAACGCAATTAGTTGGGTCTATCGATAGGCAGCAGTGGGTGTTTACCTCTGTGGTGTTATCGGGATTGGGGTTCAAGCTGATCCAGATCTTAATGTCGCCCGACTGCTTGACGGCGTCCTTCAACGTCTCGGCGGCGGCGTAGTATTTCTGCAGGCACATCAGCATCGCCTGTTCCTTTTTCTGCACGGAGAGAGATTTTATAATTTGTATAAAATATGTAATATTTATAAAAAATACAATGTATATATAAAATATAATATATAAAATAATATTTATTTTTAAGCTTTACAAATGTTATTCTATTCTAACATTAGCGTCGCTTGTTTCCTAGTCAGGTGTACGTTTTATTTGTTATTTTTATGAAGATTACTTTTTGTTGGTATTTGTTTAAAATTATGTATCCCATTAATAAATGAAATATGAAAAAGAATTAAAATTATAATTTAAAAGTTTAAAATATTCAATTAAAAATACTGAATATAACTTATTTCCATCAAATATTTTAAAGCTTTATATCCAAGTTTTGTTATGTTTTGTAACATTACGTGACGAATGCTTTTAATTATAAGTCTCCTTTCCACTAATAAATAAATTAATAAAATTAAAATTAAATAAATAGACGCTTTTACTTTTTTAATTTGATAATGCAAACTTCGGTTGTTTTTTTTCACATAACGCCAGGGCTTATGGATTTTGCTTAAAGATCTATAAATTCCTAATGTCAACTGTTAATATTATTTATAAATGTTATATAGATCTAATAATTCTTAAATTGTTTTTAAAAGTTAAAGTACTACAATTAAAATTTGTATATTTCGTTGTCACGTAACGTCATTTTGGCATTACTCACCATCTCATCGGCGCTGCAGGGAAATAGATTCTTGTAGAGCACGATTAGGTCGCTTAGAACATCAGCCTCCTTCTGTGAGTAGATAAGCTCATCGCTCTGCAAGAGATAGATATAGATATATATAGATATAGATATAGATATAGATATAGATATAGATATAGATATAGATATAGATATATATAGATATAGATATAGATATAGATATAAATATATATATAGATATACATATAGATATAGATATAGATATAGATATTGATATAGATATAGATATAGATATAGATATAGATATAGATATAGATATAGATATAGATATAGATATAGATATAGATATAGATATAGATATAGATATAGATATAGATATAGATATAGATATAGATATAGATATAGATATAGATACACTGCT
>JAWNNJ010001425.1:0-12080 GCA_035045125.1 Hypselothyrea guttata
TCTGCTTGCTGGCTCTCCAAGCATACCTCCTGCATTACAAGTAATGCAGCAGGTAGCCGGCTCGCCTATAAAGAATATATCGGCCGCTCTCTGTGCATTAGCTCCGAGGCAGCGCTTAGCCGCTCTCCTTGGTGGCTCTCCAAGCATACTTCCTGCATTACAAGTAATGCAGAAAAAAAATCTCGGGGGCTCAACCACGCCTCCTTCTGTCAGTTACATACATCCTGACAAAGTTAATAACCCTGTATTTCCCATTTTTCAATGGGTACAGGGTATAAAAACATTTAACCCCTGACTGTAACACTCACAGCCTGACAGGCATTCAGTTCAAGTAAAATACACATTGGATACCACTTTACGATCGGATCTGACTATCGACGATTAATATCGCCTAGCCACAGAGTAACAAGTTTCAGTCTCAGCTTGTCAGCCTCTCCGTTCGTCCGTCCATCCGTCCGTCCGTCCGTCTGTCTCCGTTGGAGCACACTGAGAGTGCGTGCCGTCAATCGCTCGTTATGGGACTGGGGCTGGGGCTGTGGGTCCATTAAATAGATACCATGGCGTGTCTGGGTGTAAGTACAAATGTCCATGTCCAACTAAGTACAACATCGATTACAAGATCACACGCAGAGCGAAGCCAAATGTGGCACGAGACATGCGGCAGCTCGACTTACGACTTGATTCGATCTATGAAATCCGAACAGAAACAGCGGACTTTGCTTGCAATTGACAACTTGGCCTGATGAATCTATTTTAATCAGAGACAGTCAATTAAGAGGGTAACTTTAGATTATAATAAAAAGAATTAGAAAGTCATGAAGTAAAATTAATGGCATTTGAAAAGATTTGAGCCAAATATATGTTTTCACATTCTTAATTGAAATTGGAAAGAAGCAGATGCATCTGGGAGGAATGGATAATTTGGGAGAATTCATTTAATAATCTCTGAATTTGTTAATTAATTTTTAATTGTGATTTAAAATCTAATGGTTTTCGGATGAATATAGGCAATCTATAACAAATCTGTAGATTTTAAATTGCGATTTTGCGTATAGGTGGAAAAGAGGGAAGTATTAGCATCCACCTTCTATACTAAAAAAGTTTTAAGAAAAATAAAAATTTTTAAAATTTCAGCTTTTAAGATGTTATCAAACTGTCCCTGCCACACTCTGATCTCTGCTGAGTAATTTGCATAAACTAACTATGGTGTGTGAAAAGTTCGCACCACATTCATTAAATCTAGTCGGAATTCAAAACCCTAAGAAATCTCAGCTCTAAGCGGGCCCAGCTGCAGTTTCTTGCCACCTGCGCAGCTCAATAAATAATTTATCCAAGTCCAGAGCCCAGAACCCAACTCCTTGCAACCAGTTGAGGCACAGACGCAGACGCAGACGCAGAAAAATGATACGAAAACAAATTGAAATTGGCAAGTCGCTTGTTGAGCATTAATTTATTGGGCATTCGACGACTTGTATCCCTAGAATTTTAATTGAATATTAACACCTTTGGCAGCCATTGGCTTCGGAGGAGGCCGGACAGGGGCAGGGCACAACTGGGCGGGGGGTCAAGCGCCGCAAGCCATGGCCACAATTCAAATTTTGTGTATTTGTGGCGTTGATTTATTCAACAGTTTCAATTTGAGCCTGCCCCTCGACCCGATATTATTCGCTCTCGGTGTGTGGGTTTTGCATGTGGCCCAGCAATTCGGGTAGCCAATCGAGGGGATTCAAAGGAAATTGGTTATTTATAAATGCCACTGAGGCATAAATTGCATGCTACAAAAGTTATGCCAACTCCGCGAGGGAAAACTTATGGCTTTCAACGGTATTTCGATAGGCAAATGCACCTTTTATTCCATACATAGAGATGGAGAATGGTCAGTTTCAAAATCATCTTGAATCTACATGCAGGAGAACAATAGTTATTTCTATTGTCCATTTAAATAGTTCTGTTAATCGCCGTTATCCCTACTGATTATTAGACAAGTTAAAACTTGAAGAGCTGCCTAATCCTATTGATGTGAAGGAAGTTTCTAAAAATAACAGTTTTAAGGTGGTAAAAATCGCAGAATAATTAAGGACAAAGTCTGCAATGTTGTTCCCTTAATAACTTCAGTCTTCATTAACCGATTTCAATAGGGTTTTCAGGATAGATAATATGTTCAACATTAAGCTTGTTATTCGGGTTTTATCGATGGGCACGTGACATATAACATTTGTAATAAACTTTTACCAAAACGGCTATTCTAGCTCCTATAGTTTCCGCGAACCACACGTTTATCATGTTAATTGTCTATACATTTTTATAAATTCAACAAATATTCATTTATTTAGTATTCTTTTTATACCCTGTGCCCATTGAAAAATGGGAAAACAGGGTTAATAACTTTGTCAGAATGTATGTAACAGGCAGAAGGAGGCGTGGCAGACCCCACAAAGTATATATATTCTTGATCAGGGAGACGAGCTGAGTCGATATAGCCATGTCTGTCTGTCTGTCTGTCTGTCTGTCTGTCTGTCTGTCTGTCTGTCTGGATGAACGCTGAGATTTTGGAAACTACAAAAGCTAGAGCAGCCGTGTTGGTTGCTATCGGTAGGTGTATTCAATACGCAGATCAAGTTTATTTCAAATCGTCGATGCCACGTCCCCTTTACGCCCAAAAATCAATAAAACCCAAACAACCTCGTGTTTTTGAACATAAAAAGTTGAATAACAAGCGCAATATTAAACATAGAAGGTTGTTATTTGGAACATAAGCTCTGTTATATTATATTTAACTATCCTGAAAAGCGCATTGAAATCGGTTAAGAAACACAGGAGATATAAGCTTCACAATAGTTGAACTTAAAAGTTCACAAACAAGCGTAATATTAATCATAGAATGTTGTTATTGTTGAATATATATTCTCTTATATTATATTTAACTGTCCTGAAAAGCGCATTGAAATCGGTTAATAAACAAAGGAGATATACGCGCCGTAATACTGCATGCACACGCCGTTGCAGCTCAGCAGCCTTACGATATCAAGCACGCTGCTGGGTAATTGTGCGATTGTAAGAACATTTGAACATACAAAGTTAAACAGAAAGCGTAATATTGAACATAGAATGTTGTTATTTGGAACATAAACTCTCTTCTATTATATTTAACTATCTTGAAAAGCGTATTGAAATCGGTTAATAAACAAAAAAGATATAAACGAAACAAAGCGCGCCCATACTATTCTTTATAAATAAATTAAATAATATTTAAAATATTTAAATTATAAACTGTATTTGCGAGCGCACAGCGCGAGCTGTGGCACAGGGTATAAGACAGTCGGGCCCGTCCGACTGATCTGCTCCGCCCATTCTGGTTAATTTTGCACTCTTGCCCAACTCATAATTTCGTTTTCTTAAATTAGCTTAAACTCGAATTAAATATCATTAATTGCATTTATTAAATTCAATTTAAAATAATATGCAGTTCGAGTTCTTTTCAATTACGCTCTGTAATCGTATCCATAGTTTGGGATGCCATTGGGTGCGCCTTCTCGGCTTGAACGTTTATTCAATTTGGCGGCAGTGCAAATTGTTTTTAAAGTGTTTAATTAATATGAAATTTATTTAAATTTTTGCAGAAAAGACACTTGGCCTGGCCATGCAGTATCGACCACAATCTAATCTCAACGAGATCTCTGGCTGTGACTCGAGGGGCTGACCGACCAGTGCTATTATTTATTGGCACCCGAAACCAATAAGCAGAGAGCAGAGAGCAGTAGTTGGAGCTGAAGCTGAGGCGTTGCTGCTGTCAAGGCAGATGGTGTCGATGTTGGTGCCTGCAACGGAGTAGGAGTCGGAGAAGGAGTCGAAGTCGAAGTCGGAGCTGGTGTAACATTCCAGGCACCTTTGCAGATCGTCATTGGCAGTAGGCGCGGCGTTGAACAGCAGCAGCACAAACATCGCCTCATCAGCAACACCATCGCCAGTCAGTCTCGGTCTCTCTCTCTCTATCCCTGTCTGAGTTTCAGTTCCAGTTCCAGAGCCCGATCCCAGGGAGGTGCACGCGACTCTCACCTGGACCGCCCGCCTGGCCCGACGCTTCGGTCCACTCGACTGTTTGATTTATGTTCGCGTAATTGTTGGTTTAAACGTTTCGCAAAGTGTCCAAGTTGGGGGGCCCAGCCGCGTGCTGCACAACTGGACAACTAAACGGCAGACAACATTTATGACACCACAGCGAATGGCAGGCAGTGCCAGGGTGCCAGGGTTGTCAAGCCATCTAAAATTGCACGATATTCCAGGTATCCAAAATCGCATTTATTTGCCGACTTATTTCAAGCATGCTAAGTCAACTACTTAAATAAATAATCATTCAAAATATGATTGAAATTAATTATCAAATAAACAATTTAAGCTTTTTTGATTCAAACTAAAAACAATAAGATATATTTTAAATAATATATTAAAATTAGTTGGAATAAATTAGGTTTCGCTAGGTTTTTTTTGCTTTGAGTGCGATATCTTGGAAGTGCTGAGGTAACCACTATGAAATTGTATATAATTTATATTGATTGGAAATCCGATAAAAACTTTCTTATAGACAAATATTGTAGGAAATCAAAAGAATATTTCTCAAACTTCAGTTTAAGTATATTCTGCTTTGTTAAAGTATTTTTATCTGAGACGATAGTTTTGAAAGATGTCGAATTGCCTGTATATCAGAGTAGGTTTTAGTGCGGCTATAAAAATTATTAAGTTAAGGAATTACATCATTTTTAAATAGATGATATTGTAATATAAGTGCAAAATTTCCAAAATTTATATGCCTATCATAATTTTAATCGTGGATTATAAAAGTTGCAACTCTGGCACCTGGTAACCCGGCCAATTTGAGCTTCTCACGTCAGAGCTGCGGGACCACCTTGCAGCTGCTGCATGCGCTTATTTTTGTTCGTTTGTCATCATTTTTTCAATAAATTTCAATTTCCAGTCCCCTGCCTCCGCCCGTCCCCCTCCGTTATGCTCTTTCTTACATGTTGTACCCTTTTACCTGGAGCGTATGTGAAATCCGAAGTGTAAAATTGATTTAAATGGCTCGTGAGTGAAGCAGATAATTTTCAGTTGTCAGATGCTTGTAATATTTATGTGCCCGGCGATTATTATTCCGTGTACGGTCTTCGGTCTTCGGTCCTCGGTCTTCGTTTAAAGTTACCTACGCGTGAAAATTGCTCACTTGCTGCCGCTTCGCCAGCGGTCTTGCCACTCCCCTACCCCCTGCTCTTGCCACACCCCTTTAATGCCAGTGTGGCAACTAACTCATTTTTAATATGAATAATTGTGGCAAATTACATGGCAATTGCATAATCGCCTGGCCCAAACAGCACGTTGTCCCGCCCCCTCTTCCTTTCCCTCCCTCTTTCTCCCCTCTCCATCTATCATCCTGCTCCATGAAGGCGCTCAATATCGATTGGTAATTGAATTGCCGCACCAATTAAGCGAAGATTGCAGAGAGAAGGCGTGAGACTCAACTCTGAAGTTTCCGGTGAATGTTTCTCGCTGTTTATTGAATATGTTCCAGGCAAATGAATCGTATGAATATCATGTTTATTGGAAAATCCTGGTGATCTTATTGAGTGTTTTCTTGTTCATATATTGTATATTGAGCACATCCCTGTAATAAAATATTAGGTTCAGTCTCCAGTACGATTCTTGCAAGCCAATACAACAATTTTCTTGCGTTTTTGCGTAGAATTGTCTTTCGAAAACTAAATTTTTCAAGCCAATATTCCAAAATTTGAATGTTTTCAATATTGTAAGGCATTTATAAAGCGAATCCAAGCTTCGGATTCGACAAGAATAAAGAATTAGACCAAATATTTGATAAAATCTGCATGGAACAGGATTTCAAAGGATTTGGTCATATCCTTGGGTGATGGAGTTACAATACTACTCCAAATTCATTAATTTTAGGCATAAATTGCATTTATAAAACACAATTTCCCATTGCTATTTGAAATTAAAGTTTTTGTCACAATAATTATGACATATTTTGTTGTAACAAAAAAAATAACCAGAAAAAATGTTTCTAAATTTTTCCAAGTTGTGATTTTTATATACAAATATAATATATCTATCGAGAAAAATTAAAACAAGCAACTATTTTTACTTCGAATCTAAATTACACACCATTGAAAACATGCAATTTTTTGTCACAATAATTATGCCACCCACTGTATAGTTGGTTTGTTAAGATGTTTAATTACACTGGTCGACAAACTTTTATGAGGAAAAGTTAGACTGTCATCATATTCCGATTTATTAGACTATAATGTCGTTTGTAAAAAACTTAAACAAATGCTGCCCATAGAGATGCAGCTTTGGGGCATCTCTTAGAGAGCCAACAATACGCATAATTTGTTGGAGAATCAACTCGGGTATTCAGAGCTAATTACCCACACGTACCCCAAAATCATGTGGCGATTCACTGCAGAGGTTAACCGATCCGAGAGCTGTGATCAGTGGGGCATGGCCGAGATTTATGGTGTAAAATTAATAATCATTTCAACTAAATTAATAATGTGAAAGAGCCAGACGTGGCTCCAGCTCAAGACTAGTTCCAGATGATTTACAATGTGTTTTCGTGTCTCGAAATTAAAACTATGAAAACGTATAAAGTTTTTAGTTTTTGAGTTTGTTTACCATTTCTGATAATTTCACGACGATTCTTTAGGGAGTCGCGGGGCGCCAGTGTGAATGGGTCTTTGTTAAAACTATATTCTGTTGCGGGTAGTCGTCATATTCCGGCTCCGTCTCCATCTCAGTCTCCGTCCGGCACAGCAGGTGACTTTCCTAGAGCGTGCGCCATTCGCGTTATTATCTTCATTTTTAACACCAGCGATTCGATTTGGGAAAGGGCATAAAACTAGCTAGGTAGCAAGGTAGGGGCAGTTGCAGGGGGGCCCCCTATCAGCCAGATGACCACGATTATGTTTTGTTGTGTTCTCTGGTGTTTGTTTTGGACTTTCTTTCCGCATCTGTTAACCACAGAATGTGTTTCTCCGTTTCTCATTCATGTTGTACAAGATTTTATCGCATCTTTTCATTAACATATTGAGGCATCGTTTTTTTTCTCTCCTCTTCTTGCCGAGTTTCTTTCAGTTTTATGTTCCTTTGGCTATTTTAGCGTTTCCAACTGTTGTCACTGGACATTTTATGGGCCGCTTGATCGGTTGCTGCCAGAAGGGGTTTTCTCTCAATGCTATTGAAACATGATCTGTTATTATGTAGATTTGATGATTCCCTAATGCCCTAACACGTATTTGACCATTCCAATTCTATAAACCTGCACTGACTGCACTGGCGCCAAAAAGATTTGTCAAATGCACATCTCCAGAGTTTCGACACTTCAAAAACCGTGCCCCGTAATCGATATGCAATTTGTCGTAGCATCTGTGGAATGATCAGCCGTCCATCCATCCAAATACATTCAAGATATTTAAGATATATGTATGTCATGCCATAGCAAGTCTCCCTTCCAACTGGCGCCTGTCTCCCGCCCGTAAATCTAATCAACTTTGCTTTGTTTTCCGATTTCTCTTTAGTTTTATTAGTATTCACATGCAGTCGGATTCGGACTCCTTCATTTTTTATTGGCATAAGACAGCTCATCTGGGTGGTCTTTTTACTTCCAATACTGACATTACTATTATTTTTATAAAAATTGATTTAATTTTAATTCAGAAAGCTATAAATTTTTATATATTTAAATGCAATTATCGTCTATTAACATCTGTATTCTGTATTTTATTATTTACTTATTTCTGTTTTCATGAAATTTTAAAATTAAAATAAATTACGATTCGTACTTAACTTCATTAGCTTTTGCACTTAATTTTCTCTCTAATTAATCTGAATCAATTAATCTGTAATAATACGATTTGTACTTAAATTCTAGAACAAAATAATTTGCATTTAAACGCTTTATTTAGCAGATCGAATTATACTTTATTTCTCTGAGTGGGCAAACTATTTAATCTTTTGAAATATTCCTTGCGGTAATTGCAACTTGTGCAACTACTGCCGTACACAAAAAATCAGGAAGATTGCAAGTTGCAACGTTAATCCCCAGAAGTTCTTGGATAATGATAATGCAATTACTGCAATGCAAATGAGAATAATGGAAACGGAATATCCCAAATGGCATAATTAAAAAGGAGTTCCAACCTGCGGCAGCGTAATTGCACCAGCATCCTTGCCACAGTATATATATATATGTGTGTGTGTGTGTGTGAGGTGGCATTCAAGCCTACCAGATGCATGCTCACACCTACGTGCGTGTGTGTGTGTAGCTGCATATGTATTATGCATGTACTCTCACTTATCAATAGCAATATGGCGGCCATTGCGCATGACGGCTCGCAGAGCATCGTGCGCTGACCAATCAGCGCATTGTCATTGTCGGCGCAAGTGTGTGCGTGCGCGTGTGTGTGTGTGTGTGCCAAACAGGTAGTGTGGAGTAGGCGTAACCAGCACGGCACAAGGCAGAGAAGTTACAGAAAACCTGTTTATTTGCTGTCTCCTTCGCGCAAGCCTCTCTCTCGCTAAAGGAACGTTTACAGTTGCCGTCAAACTGCAAAGAGACATGCCACCATGCGTAGCTGGTGTGTACAGTGGTGTTCTAAAATATAGAGCATGCCTTGTGTGAGCAAATGTTTAATGCAATATTTGTAAATAATTATAAATAAAAATAATTATTAATTATAATATAAATAATAAATTAAGAAATTTTTGTTTTTTTTTATATCGATAATTCAACCAAAAAATTTTAATTAAAAACTAGGCTCTCAGTTTAATAGACGTGAGAGAGAGTTCTGACATTATTTTATAGTGAAAAAATAACTAGGGCACAAGACCCGCAAATTAAAATCTAGAATGGAAGTTCCAACTCGGTCTCTGAGAGGGCATGAAAACTAGAGTTGATTTAGCAGTAATACTACAATATTTTATTTTTTTTTTTGCAATGTCAAAAGAAACATTTTTGAAAAATTCAAATAGTTGTAATTTTTGCATTTATTATTAATAAAATAAATTAATAATAATAAATGAATAAATTAATTAATTAATTAATTAATTAATCTGGCAGCTCTGATATTTGCTGCTTTCACTTGACTTCACAGTATTCGGCAACTTATTACATTTATCGCATGAGCTAGGCAATTAGCACAATAGTTTAACCGCCACTGTAATTGCCTCCGCCTCACGTTCGTTCTCTCGCGCTCTTTAATTACAGTTTGGCGTGCACTGTAAATACACTGAGCGCTTGCCTTCTCGCTCTGGCCGCCGCATCGCAAACAACCACCAATGGACGCGCACACACAAGCACACAGGCACACAGGCACACTCTCGCACTCTCACACACACAGACAAGCCGCTCGCTCGCTCGCTTTGCTCGTTGGTTGGCCATTGCGTTGGCCTCAGCGGCCTCTGCTGCGTGCCGTTGAGCGCTCTCAGCTCAGTCTCTCCCCTGCGTTGCTCGCGTGCGGTTCGCAGTTCGCAGTCGCCGTCGCAGTTTGGAGTTTCGTCGTTCGTCGCTGGATTCGCGTTTCGCTTGTCGTTTTTCGTTGTTCGTTGTTCGGTCGTGCGATCGCCGACGCAAACTTCATTCGAATGAAATAAACAAATGTCCGATGCATAAATCAAAAGCAGCGCAAAGAGTTCTGCTCGCACAGATATTAAAATAGATTCAACCCGAGCACTGAAATACTAAAATACTAAAATACTCGCATAAATCGAAAACGTGCGCACACAATATCGTAATAAATATTGCAAATACGGCGACAGTCCACTTAATTGTTAAAAGCGAATAAAAAAAATGTTTAAAATTAGTCCATATATATAGAATTTGTTGGCGTTGTTGTGTTTAACCCATGTACGCCATTTATTCAAGTCGCGAAAGCGGAAAATTTTGCCAGAAATTGCAACACGTGTTAATGCCAACAGTGCGTATGAAAATATTGTGCCCTCTTCACTTCGGCCAGAGTTATTTTCGTTAACACACACACACACAAGCTTTGGGTGTGTGCGTGTGTGTGCATGTGTCACTGGCCCAGTGTCCGTGTGAATGTGCGCGTGTGTGTGTGTGTGAGTGTGCCACAAGGCACATGTCCACAAATTTGCTGAAAAATTGCGCTAATCGAAGGCTTAAACAAAAACAAAAACAAAAACTCAACGTCAATTGCTGCACAAAATATGCAAAGGAAATCCCGCACATAGGAGAATATAGGAGATATACGGATACCTATAGCCCAAAACAATTGCAAATTACAGGTGAGTTCCCAAGCCCCTCCCTTAGAAGTGCCGACGGTGATCAGACACAGTAGACATGATAATCATACCCGATAATCGTACAAGGAAAGATTGAATCTTGTTTCTAAAATATTATTAAATATCTAAGATTTTGAAAAGCTATTTGAGAATTTAGCCTGGTTTTTTAGTAAGTTATTTTGTGGATATTATCAGAAAAGAATACTTTAAAACTTGAAGTGTTTAGTTTAAAATGAATGTTTACCTGCAAAAATAGGGGCAGATCAGTCGGGCGAAAGGCTACAGTCGGACGTAACCTAAAGAAGAATACCCTGTACTTTGTTTGTTGTCAGTTGTCTTCTGCTTATCTTCGCTGTTTCCTATTCGATCAATTAATAATACCCTAAGCTACTTAATTGATATTATTCATTAAAATCTTTAAAACAATAATGCCACCAACTAAATAATCATAAAATTGCTTTCCTCTCAGCTGTAAACTTATCACTTACACTCATTGCACTCCCACAATTATATAAAACTAAGAACGGGACAGATCAGTCTGGTGGAATGCTACAGTCGGTCATAACCGACAATTGGAGACCCTTTTCTTTATATTCCAATAACCACTGCAAAGAAATTAAAGATTTGTCCCGCTCAAATTCACTACCGATTAATTATTTAGAGCATGCATGTTCCCTCTCTGCCATATTAAGCAATTTGTTTGTTCCATATCTTCGCTGTTTCACAGCACTGATCGATGCGTACAATATTACAAGTCTGAAGGTTTGAAATTGTTATTGCTGTGTTATTTTACGGTTAGCGGGAGAAGGGAAAGCAGTATCAAATATTTAAAACAAATTTACTCTGCTTGCTGCATAGGAGAACCTACATACCAAAAATGGCGTTTCCAGCTCTTATAGTTTTCGAGATCTTAACTGTTCATACGGACAGACGGACATGACCATTTCAACTCAGCTCGTCCTCCTGATCAAGAATATAATATATACTTTTCTATCATTCATCTTTCATTTACACTAATTTAATAGACCTTTTATAAAGTACAGGGTCTATATATCCATAATTTTTGCTCCATTGTCGTTTCATTCTCTGTGCTATTGAATTACGTGTGATACATGGACGTGGTATTGCATAGATTTGCAGCGATTATATCGAAACTCGATGAATTTAGTTGGCTATATTTAGTTTAATTGGACACTGAACAGAGCGAAAAGAAAACAAACATGTGGCTCTTCCAGTTGTCATTCATAGATCACATCACAGAGCGCCGCAATCTGCTGAGTTTTGTGTTTGAGAACCTTGTGGTATCCGTGAGATATTTTCGCCAGCTTTGTTTATTTATAAAATTCAAACTTTTCAAGCAAATCATATTTGTTTTATCATGCAAATTCGAGAAATGCGAAAATTATTAACTGTCCATTGTTGCTCTTGGGGTTTTATGAAAGTTTCTTGGGTGGGTGTCGCACAGTTGTCGCCTTGTCCCCCTGTCTCCCTGTCTATCTGTCGTGTCATCGTCTGAATGCGAATGGTTTATTAATATTATTTTCGTGTTTGGGTTTTTTTCGATCTGTTCGGTTTAGCATTTAAATTGAGAACGTTTAAAACAGCTCGCAATTTATTTATTGGCCAACGCGTGTTTGTCGTCATTTTGTGATTTATGTTGTGTGGAAATGGGCGCAGTTGTTGCCTCCAGCTTGTGTATCTATGAGATACTTTCAGCAGATTTTTCGTCTGGCAAAACGAATATTAAGTTCTTATCAGATTTTCAATTAATTCAT